>PVHP010010071.1:0-48962 GCA_004024765.1 Zapus hudsonius | reverse complement strand
GCCTGTGTGTTCAATGGCAGACAGGTAAGAGGGCAGCTGTGTGTTCAATGGCAGACAGGTGACAGGGCACCCGTGTGGTCAATGGCAGACAGGTGAGAGGGCAGCTGTGTGTTTGGTAGCATTCAGGAGAGCTCAGCCTTCTCGGCTAAACGGTTTGTTAGGTAAATGACTGCCAAGGCTGGGCAGATTGTAACAGCAGGTCAGAACCTTCTAGAAGTTTAGGCATAATCACTGTGGCTTCCTCTAGTTCATAGGCGTGGCTCTAACACATCGATTGTCATTAAACTGACTCTGCAAATCCACTGAGCTGATGATGCCTCCTACAGAGGAGCCAAGATAGATAAATAAATAAATAAAAGGCCAGGATCTATGCCCCATGAAATCTCCTGCCACCCACAAAAGCCATGGGCCGTGAAGACTTCCAATGCTCAGTCTTCCTGGTGTGGGGTGCCACAGACTGCATAAAGCCACTGCCCTTTCTTGGTCCTTTCTAGAAATGTCTGGTTAATAAACTTGGAAACATAATGTGATGTCACAGCCCTGCGGTATGGGACAATACAGACACACCACAGAGACTTCATCACAGTGGACCCTACCTGAACCAGGTGACTTACGTAACAGGCTTCAGAGCCATCGGTCCCTAGTTCCATCCCACAAGGGTGGTGCTTATTGTCACCATCCCCATGTCCAGCCTGCTCTCTGAGGACCTGAGGGACAGGAGACTGGCCATGGGGACAGAAGGGACTGTGCAAGGTGTGATTTGAGTCCAATATAGGCTACCTTCTACCCCAGCAGCAATGTGAAGGCATCTACCCAGGGTCAGAGAAGTGGAATTTAGAGAGAATTTAGGGGCTGGAAGAGTTAGAAAGACCTTTAAATGCCTCAAATGGCTCTATTCTGTTCTTGAGACCTTTGCAGCTCTTCCTCCATCCAAGGGTTCATCTGTCCTCTCAGGGCTCTGAGAGCCTCTCCATGGACTTCCAGGCATGGACCCACTCTGTGCCAGAGCTCCGGAGGCGAGACAGTTCTGAGAAGAGTGCTGGACTCTCCAGGAGCCAATGCCCTGGTCAGGAAACAAACCACAGCAGGAGGCATAACCAGGTGTCCCTCAGGGCTGTAGGACCTTCTCCCTGGGAGAGCCTTCCTCTAGGCGCTCCTGTTTTGGACATGTGATGGGGTGTCCTGTGTTCTGTGGGCTGATGACACCATCCCTGGGTCCCCATCCAACATGAGGACCACCATATCTTCCAGACATGGCTTTCAAACATGTTTCCATCTAGTCTTTGGGACAGGGGAGGGACAGACCCACCTCCAGTGAGATCCTCACCCTCATCTATGGCTGGGGTGGGAAGCTATCAGCTCTCTTCCAGCTCAGCTGCCCTCATTTCTGCAGGTTCTTTGGGTATCGCCACCTCTCGAAGCACCTTCATGTGTGAGTTCCCCTCTGCTCTGGCCCTCCAGCAGGGCTATGGAATAAGTTTCAGGACCACGGGTTTCATTTCAGGACCAGGCATTTTGCGTGGAAGAGCAGATCACATGGGATATGTGGGAGGGAGGATGCAATTTCAGGGAAGATTAAAGCAGTTACATGATGAAGACTATTCAAGGTCTCCTGTGTCTTTTCCAGACAGAGAGGACACAGGCCAAAAATGATTCCACCCAAGTGCAGTTTGGTGAACAAATGAGCTTACTGAAGTTACTTACAGGACCATGGATGAGGGATTATGCCAAGGTTAATTTCTATTATTCACCTAATTGGATCTAGAATTACCTAGGAGACAAATCTGGGGGGTGTCTATGAGGGAGCTTCTAGATTAGGTTAATTGAGGCAAGAAGACCACCTTAACTGTGGTAGCACTGTTGCGTGGGCTGGGGTCCCAGGCTGAAAAAACAGGAGACGGTGAGCAGAGCATCAGTGTTCATCTCTTTCTGCTTCCCGACCATCGTATTTGTTGTGACCAGTCGTCTTCTGATACCACAGCTTCCTCTCCATGGTGCTTTATAGCCCCTCCGCTCCCAAACCAGTTACTTTCTCATTACTGGGACCAAGTACTGGACCAGAACAGCTTATGGAATTTCAGGGTTTATTTCCAGAGTGCGGTGTTGAGGGGAGGTTTTATCATGGTGGGGAAATAATGGCAGCAACAGGCTCCCAGTGTCACATCTTGTCACAGCAGCAGGGAGGATGTAGAGAAAGGTAACCATGAACACTCAGTTGGATGGACCAATGAACCTCCAGGCCCGCCCCCAGCAACACACCTCCTCTAGCAAGGCTCCACCCAGAAGACACTCTACCAATTGGGGAGCAAGTAGGAGGCTTAATCACTAATACATGAGGCTAGATACTTTCCATTCAACCACCACAGGCCCTGAAGCTCCTTTTTTTTCAGGTGTTTTGTCACAGCAATGAGCAAAGTGACTCATACAGAATCCTCAGAGGGGCACAAGTCATCAGGCAGCCGCATTACCTGAAAGCTCACTCCAGTACTCACAAAACTTGTGTCACTGTGTGATGGTTCAGGCACCCCCATAGACAGCCGCCCCTTGAGTGGGAGGTGTCTAGCTAGAGCTAAAACCTAGGTGCTAAAACTGATTGGTCATGTATAGACCAATCAGCTGTCTCTCTGACTTACCTGGGGGAACTTTAACTTCCCTAGGACAAAGGCCTCTTCTTCTGGTCTGACTCTCTAGGGACCTGTAAGGTCTCCCCGGCCCCCACCACAGTCTAATGGCTGTGATGAGGGGCTGGATTTCTCTTCCACCTGAATCTTTTTCCTTCTCATCTTTCCCCTTTCTGCTTGTTTAGCGGAACAGCGTAAATTCTGTTAAAACTCTTGTTTTCTCCCCACACTGGTTGGCTGGATGTGGTGGTTGGGATGTTTCCTCTACCTCTTTCCCAAATCCTCTGAACTGACTCTAATCTAGAATAAATGTGTGATAAAAAAAAATGCTTCTGGGGCTGGAGAGATGGCTCAGCGGTTAAGGCACTTGCCTCCAGTGCCTAAGGCCACAGGTTTAATTCCCCAGAACCCATATAAGCCAGACCCACAAGGTGGTGGCCCTGGTGCTCTCTCTCTCTCTCTCTCTCTTTCTCTCTCTCTCTCTCTCCGCTTGAAAATGAATAAATAAAATATTTTTAAAAATGCTTCTGTCAAATTGTCCAATTCTTTGGCATTTTGAGACACAAACTCAGGGTAAGTGCAGTAGTGAGGCCTGGGGTGTTCACCCGCTGTGCCCAGTTCCCACTACAAATGGACTTCAAACCCCAGCCAACCCTTCACCTCCTATACAATCCAGCACCCTCAGCCCACGTGTAGCTGGAGGGAGAGCTGTTGGAACTGCAGGTGTACATTGGATGATCCCACCACTCTGTGTATAAGGGAAGGTTGTTGTGCCCGTCCTTTTGAGGGTCTCGTCATCTTGTGAGGGTCTTACCATCTTGTGTGGGTCTTGTCAGCTTGTGAGGGTTGCATCATCTTGGGAGGGTCTTGTCATCTTGTGAGGATCTCATCATCCTGTGAGAATCTCATCAGGTGATTCTAGCTGCATTAATTTCCAGGTAGTAATGGCCAAGTTGTGCCAGGAAAACAGAGTTCCCCAAGAAAGGCCCCAAGAAATGACCACCCACAGCAAGGAATCACATCCAGCCAGCCAGCAAGCTTTTGAAAACAAACCAAGAAAGATAAATAAGAGCACGCATTTCCTAAAGTAATAAAGAAAACTTTGACATTTTAGAGCCAATATGCTATCAGAAATAGATTTTTTATCTCTAGTTTTCATTTGCCCTTCAGTCTATAGATCACAAGCCAGTAAAGCAAATAAACAGGCCCATGTTACTGATATATATTTTACACCCAATGGAGACATCACAGTAAAGTCTTTTCTTCCGTGTCGGTAAATAAAAGTGCACCATTACAAGACATAATCAAAGAAATAAGAAATACAATCACCACTGAGGAAGCCGACTGCTGCTCTGGGCTTCCTCTCAGGAAAGAAATAGATGCCTCTGCAGGGCACATTCTTGCTTGCTGTCCCTCGCTTCTTAAGTCTCTTGCTGACATACATAGAAGCCCTGTACCTCTGTGTCCCTGGGCCTGAGCCCTGCACAAATCACAGGGCACAGCATGGCCCCCACCCTGCTGTGCATAAGAAAAACGCCCAGTTCCGGGGCTCTAAGCTAGAACACACTCTTGTTTGTGGCCAATCACTGAGATGACCAGCATCTAAAGGGAAGGAGACGTGAAGGTGGAGACCTGGAGGAGAGAGAGAGAGAGAGAGAGAGAGAGAGAGAGAGAGAGCGCTAGGTATAGACAAGGAATAAGCTGCTTCCTGAAATGACCCCGCTTGTTGCACTGGCTGTCCATCACAGGATCACACACTTGCCCCGTGTCACATTCAGGATGTGCAGTGCTGGCCTCTCTAGGCCACCCTTGTCCCTGACCAGGACAGGCTAGACCATGACTAGTCACACTTGCTAGGTTTCCTGTACCCCACACCCCATCTCCTTTTCGTGGTAGTGTCCCCAGGCAGCTCAAAGGGACATGGCGCTATAGTACATGGATGGGTGTCTGGAATCTCTTTGGGGGCTTAAGTTCCCAGAGACCCACTCCTGGAGCCCGAATCTTGTCACCTCTTAGTGGAGAAGTCACAACTCTGCCTAAGCCTTGGGAAGACACCCTCCGCTGTGTCCCTACACCGGAGGCTATGTGCTGTTGGGGCTTTGCTGGCTCATACACTTGACCTCTTGTCCGTCTCTTTGGGCATTGGAACCCTCCCTTGTGGCCTGGAAGGCTTCAGAATGACAGACTGTAGACATTAGGGGTCTGGAACTATAAAGGACAACTCACTCCAAAAGGGATTAACCACTCTGTGAGGACTTGCTTTTTGCCCCAGAGCTGAAGGCCAAAGTTTAGGATGTCCCCAGCATTCTCTCCTGGTTACTCCCTCGGTGGTCTGGGTGTCACTTGTCCTACCAGGTAGATGGCGTAGAAATTTCGCGGCAGCTTTGTGCAGTCTCAATATGTTTTGCAGAAGTAAAGGATGGCATAATTTATCACCGTCGAATATGCGCTTTGTTCAATGACAGGGTAATTAGACATTCTTTCTGCAGACACATTAAATATATACTCACGCATTAAAGCTCTGTGTCTCGGATCAGCTCTGTTGATTTATTCTTTATGCTGGGATCTGTGCCTGTTGATAGCCATATAAAACTAAACTTCCATGCCAAAGAATAAAAGTGACAGAAAAGAGGCAATGTCTTCCATATGTTAACTAAGTCAAGTTCAGGGGTGGGGGATGGGCTAGGGGGATGGAGCAACACACAGACTCAGTCATGTATGTGTGTGCACACACACATGCAAACGCACACACACACCCCTCGAGAGCAGGCTGGGACTCTGGTCTCTCCTCCCTACTCACCAAGCATTAATTATGCAGTGATCAAAATAATTCTGCATGCATAATGCTGACCTCTCTCACTAGAGGGCAACACAACCCCAGCTTAGGGAACCTCCACCTCTGCTTTCAGTGACAGGAAGCGTTTAATAAGATGTCACATGGACTTCATAATGAGCACCCTATTAATTTTACATCAGTGTAAAGTGACTTCTGAAAATCCAGCTTTGTCTTCCTGGCCTTCCCAACAGGCAGGAAAGAGCGATTTCCTAGTTCTTATCCTTGGCCCAGAGGGGCGGAACCATTTTATCACTTGGGGGTGTGTTCTTGTAAGAGTTACACTTGATTTCCCAAGAGACCTTCTCTCTGGAACGGAGTGCTGCTTTCACAGATGGAGAATGGATGGACTTCCCTGCAGACTTCCAGGCTCGGCTCTTCACCTTCCCTCCTGGTGAGCATCTTCTGACCCCTGGATGCAGCTGCTTCCTGCCCACCTGCCTGGCTCTCGGCCAGCACAGCCTTCCCTAGCTTCCTGCCTCAGGGGAACCTTGGGGTACAGAGCAGGTTTCAGGGGTAACCATCTTTTTCCAGCGTTGCTCCTTCTCTCTCTCAAAGTACTTGGAGCTCGGTTTCAGGGAGCAGACTTGTCACCATCTCTGCTCTCAAATATGGAAGATAGAGGGCACGTCACTCACCACCAGAAGGCGTGTGGTCACTGGGATGGGCTGATCTCTAAAATTCCTAGGGATTTCAGAAAAGAGGCACCCAGACCTCCTGGTCAGGCTCTGCTGAGGAGGTAGAACCCCACAGATCCAGGCACCCCAGAGCTCTTAAGTGGACCTGTCTTGTTCCCAATATTTGGAGTTTTTAGAGAAACAAAGCAGCTTCAAGGGTCGTTGTGCAGAAGGTGACGTGTACAAAGAGCACCTGGTTTCTTCCACGAGAAGCATTTCTGGCCAAGAGGAGTGATGACGTTCCAGCAACTTCCTTACTCAGCATTTTCGGTTTTGCTTCCAGAAATAACCATGCAGCCTTTTCTTGGGAGTGAGTTCTTTGAGCCCGGTGCTCAGCTCTGTCACCTGGACTAATGTCCCTGCCGGGAGGATGGATGGGTGGGCTGGGAGGTGGTGGCAGCTGACAGCCCTTTGGGAAAACAGCCACAGAGCACCCAGGATGTTCCTGTGTGGACTTCAAAAGGCTCTCGGAGGCCCCTGGATGCTTTTGCCTTCCTCTTTCTAAGGCGAAGCACCCCTAGGTGCCATCCCCAAATGTCAGGGGTACTGGTACTGCCTAGCTTCACCCACCCAAGGGCAACCATGCCCAAATCTGTGCTGGAGCATTTAACAGTTTCCTTGGAAATGTGACTCCTCCTCGTCCTCGGAAGCAGACCTAAATCAAAACCACTCCAGAGAGGGAACAGATTGTAGCTATAGATTAGGAACGCAGCCTAATCCTTCACAAGCATTAAATATTTAACATAACTGCATCACAGGTGCCAGGAAGCTGTGGCATTGTTTAATTAGACTTAATTAAACATAAGGAAAAAAATCTGATGCTAATTCAAGTCGAGTCTTCTAATCGATGACAAAACCTCCCCCTGTGAGATCCCGGGTGTCAGCCCTGTGATGCTCACCCTGTATTAACTAGGAAGCCAGCCTGGCTGGTGGAGGGAAAAATGCAAATGGTGTCTGTGAGTGACGGAATCTTATTCCTGAAGGAGGCAAAGGATGATCTCTTTTTGATAATTCTTTTTATTATTATGAACTCTCTACACTATAAACATGTTGCATGCTGGTCATATTCCAATGGGATTATATTCTTCTTTCCCCTCTGGCCCATTCTGAGGCCCCACCTCCGTGGAATTGCTAGTACCCACTGATGGGTGACGAGTCTCCGTGGGGGGAACAACGTCTCAGGACACTCCTTACCACCCTATGGCTCTGAGACTTTTATTTTTATTTATTTTTAATTTTATTATTTAAAAATATATTTTATTCATTTCAAGCAGAGATACAGAGAGAGAGAGAGAGAGAGAGAGAGAGAGAGAGAGAGAGCACCAGGGCCATCTCCTTGTGGGTCTGGCTTACGTGGGTCCTGGGGAATTGAACCCAGGGCCTTGGGCACTGGAGGCAAGTGCCTTAACCGCTGAGTCTGACACTTTGTCTGCTCTCTCTTTCACTATGTACCCTGATTCTTGGTGGGCGTGACATAAGTCTCCTTTCATGTTGGACTCTCTGCATCCTCTGGATTTTGGCTTTGGTAGGTTTTGAGTCTCCTCAGTGTCTGCCACCATTTCCCTAGAGGAGTTTGTCAGGCTCGCCATGAGAGAAGCACTCACGTTTAAAATGTCACTTGCCCTTACAGTGTCCCCTGGGGCCTGGCAGGTGTGATAGAGACAGCTGGTTTCATGCTAGACAGTCAGATCTCCTTTCTTGTCAGATTGATGGGTTTTGATTCTCCTCAGTCTTCACGGCCGTTTTTTCAAAAGCAGATTCTATAATCAAGAGTGAGAATATCATGGATCAAAGGTTTTAAATACAGTCCTTCAAAAACTTTTTGATGGCACACCCCGACAGTAGGAGCCTTTCTCTAGAGTTCATGGCCTTCCTATCCACTTGGTTCTCAGGGCCAGGTATGGATTCCTCCCACTCCACTCCCAGAGCAGTTCATTACCCTCAGCACGTGTGCCGGTGCCCTCTAAGTGTGCACCAACCTCATAAACCTTTGACCTCTTGCAACATCTGTAACGTGGGCATGTGCCTTCTGCCATCCTCACGTGCCGTCATTGATCTAAGATCTTTTCATCGTGATGGGGACACTGAGGCTTTTGTCAATGTGCATACACACTTTGTGTTGTTGCAAAGAACAGGAAGTGGGATGAATCATTCTTGCTCTCTCTGTTTCCAAGTAGATGCGACCAACCTTTTGACATGGTAAAAGACATTGTCCTCTATCTACAAAGTTCACTCCCAAGAGCTGAACCACAGAGTTACAAGGGCCGTAGGTTAGTCGCATCTGGGAGTCTAACGGTCATTCTAGCTCAGGTAAAAAACGTTGCACACATGAGAAAGTCAACGTTTAGCTGGGCGCGGTGGCGCCTTTAATCCCAGCACTTGGGAGGGAGGCAGAGGTAGGAGGATCACCATGAGTTCAAGGCCACCCTGAGACTACAGAGTGAATTCCAGGTCAGCCTGGACTAGAGTGAGACCCTACCTCGAAAAACCAAAAAAAAAAAAAAAAGTTCAACGTTTAGTATTTATCATTGATATCATATTGTCATCAGGACAGAGATTAGGAGACAGCTCCCGTTGTAGGCAGGTTAGTTAGGGTCACAGGTCAGCCAGGAGATAGACATCCACCTCCATGACATCCAACAATACGGCACTTCCAGTCCAGGGGCTGGAATTCTAAGAGCACTGCTACTCATCAGGGTGATGGCTGCTGACCCATCAGGACACCCTCTGACCACCTGCCTTTGCCCAGGGTTCTTCCCATTTCCTGATCCCAGAGTCCTACAACTTTAACAGGCTCCCCTTAAGACTGAGAAATCTTCCCTTACCTCTTCAGCAATCCGAGTTCTGGATGTGTCTATGTAGACCTATCATGACCTGTGCCTTTCTGATGCCTAATTTCCATGGAAGTCACTACTCAGACTTGCTCAGCCTATAGAAGCAATGCAATCTGAGTGCTGATTGGCAGATCTTTTTCAAGCTCCCTTCTCCCTTCTACAGGGAGGAAAGTTCTGTCTTCTTCCAATAAATCTGGCTTTCATATTCTTCCTGTCTTCACTCATTGCTATACCTGCCCAGGAGATGAAGAACTTGAGAGCCACTGGCTTAGGAAACATTTTTTTCTTCTTACTCTCTACTAAGAGGTTGCTGTTTTTGTTAAAAACGAACTTCCTTAAAACTTTACATACTAGCCTCCCACCACACCTCAGTGCCCCGCCTCCTGTCCCCCTCCGTCCAACTCCTTCGTTCCTCCTATTCCCTCCTCTGTCTTGATAGAATCTTTGTCCTCCATCATCCACAATGATCTAAGGATGAGCCCAATACTATGCAGGTCTTGTGTGGGTCATGGCAGCTGCTGTGAGGTCACGAATACAATGACCACTTTGTGTCTGGAAGACAGACAGAGTTCCAAAGCACTCCTCCCCATCCTCTGGGTTTTGACATTTTTCTGCTATGGTCCCTGAGCCCTACAGGGTGTGATAAAATGTCTCATTCAGTGCTGAACACTCCACTGTCACTTTGAGTCTCCTCACTGCTCACCACCATCTGAGAAGAGAAGCTTCTCTAACCAAAAGTCTAACTTGGTGAACCAATGGGTTTATGGGGATTAATTCCAGGAGCATGGATAAATCAAAGGCAGCTGCATCACTGGAAAATGACCACAGCGTGAGTGAAGACTGATGGACAGACGGACAGGGACATGACTGATGGGCATCGGTGTTTTATATATATATATATTGTCCATAATGAGTTACATTATTTAGTGGGCAAACAATGAGCTGTTATCCCCAATTCCCCAATGCTCCCCTTCCCCATCCCCAATCAGCTGGATATCTTCCTCCGTGGGCCATCTGGATCAGTCCTTGTGGCAGGGGACCCTGGAGAGCCTAGTGCTCAGCCCGGTTCTCCTGGCCCAAGTGTGTTGTTACTGAGGGGTGCCATGCCTCTGGATAGTCTCCCACACCACTGCTCTCACAATCTTTCCGCCCCCTCTTCTGCTCAGTTCCCTGAGTCGTGGTGGGTGAGTATTGAGGCTGCTTTAATGTTGAGAACTTAGGGGTCTTTGTGTCAAAAATCATTGGTTTCTGTCTCACTGACTTATCCTGTGTTGATTGAATGGCTGTGGGTCTCTTGTTCATCCCATCATTCTCTGCGGGGTTCCATATGGATCCTCCATGGTATGACTGTGGTGGCTCACCTCTTACCAGGATCTCATCCATCGGCCTATGGTCAGTTGGTAGGGTTAGATGGGCCACAGCTCTCTCGCTGCATTCTGAAAAATACAAACACAATCTCCATCAGAGAGTGAGATCAGTATAGGTTAACAGATATACACAATTCTGGATTACCTAGATTCTATTTTTAGTAGCCTCTCCATCAATCGCTGCCATAGTGCATCTTTTCTTGGGAGCCCAAGAGTCTGGGATCCGGTGCATATTGCCCTGAATCCCCAGTTCCAGTCAAGGGCTCCCCCTCACTAAGTGGAATATTTGGCCAAATTTAAAAGCTGTTGATGATCTCCCCCTGGCCTAGGCTCCACCATTGCACAAGTGCGCCTTTCTTGGTTTGCTGTTCTCTCCCAGTAGGAGGTGTGGTCAGCCTACTCATGGCTGCAGACTGTGTTTCATGCCAGTGGTCTCTGTTTACTCCCGCTGTCATTAATCAGCTTCCCCTGGCAGCTTGTGCAGTGCCTTCCAGCACTGCACTAACTGCCATCTGGGGGCTGGATACCATTCCGGACCTTGAAGGGTCTCTTGATGCTGATCAATAGCATTCTGTGGTTTCTTCAGCAATAGGGTTTTGCCTCAGGCCTGGGGAGGGCATTCAAGTGCTTTGACAGAATTCTGTCTTGTTTTTGGAACCTTATGGGTCACTTTGGTCAACCTCTCAGTGAGGGAAGGAACCGGCTACTGGGACCAGGGGTTGTCAGACTGATCAATTATTTACAGGCTTAGACTCTCTCCCCTACTACTCATGGGGCATGGGTGTTTTAGAGATGAAGTTATTCTGCCTACCACAATGGCTTTTCTTGTAAAATTAGATAAAATTTGTGCTTGATTTTTTGGTAACCATGTATCCTTAGATATTGTTTCATAATGCCTTTTGTTGGAGCTGGAATGATGTACACGAGTTCGATTTGTGTGCCTGAGTATGTTTGTACATGAGTACACAAATAAAGATGGAACACATAGAATCTAAAATGCCAGTGTGCTTCTGTAAGTGTGTGTGTGTGTGTGTGTGTGTGTGTGTGTGTGTGTGTGTGTTGGGGAGCTGATGTATAACCTGACTCTTTTGTACTTTTTTTAATCTGTTTTCCAATTCTCTACTTTTTTGCATTCTGTTATTTTTGTACTTCACGTCACTTTTAAGTTTAAAAATCCTGTCAACCAGCGTGTTAAGTACATAATGAGGGCTAACCTCTTAGTTTTCTACAGGAAATCAACTGGTCTGGAAATTAATACACCATTCATCTTTGATAATGATAGAACTTTAAACCTTATAAATTACTGAAAGTCAAGACACTTCCCAACCCACAATCTCATTAATTGTTTTCCTACACTGTCAATATCTGTAGAGTAATTGCAAAAACTGTAGAAATTGGGATTTTTTTTCACTCAAAACCAAGTGGGTTAGTTGGTACAACACTGTATTTTCTCTTCCACGGTTGTACAGTATTTCTTGGTGAACATTCAGGCAAACACAGAGCCCAGTTTCACTGACGCTGAGAAAGAGGCCTGAACTCCATGTTCTGGAAAGAATTCTAAGCAGCTCCCATGTACACATTCTGCTATCTCTTTGGCCCATTATGGAAACTCCGATTTGGGTTTACAGACAAAATGCTTCTGTCTGTTGCCAGAGTACTACTCAGCTGGACCCAGTTCCTGTAGCACTGGTGTGACCACACTGCTGGTGTCCTCAAGGTCATGTGCTGGAAACTTAATCAGCAATGCAACGGTACTGAAATATGGGACCTTGGTTGGGTCGTAAAGGCCCTGCTCCTTATGCAGGTTCATATGTTACCTTGGGAGTGGATCCCTTATCACAGAGTGAGCTGTTACAAACTTGAACTTGGCTTCCTTTGCCTCTTTCTCATATGCTTCTTCACCAAGGCAACGCCTTACCATGCTACTACACAGCAAGAGGCCCTCCACAGACATAGTTCCTTGATATTGGACTTCCCAGCATCCAGACACGAGCCAAGAAAACCTCAACTGCTCACATTACCCAGCCTGCCGTGGGCTGTAATAGCAGTCAGTATCCATCAGACTAAGAGGAAGTGAAGGCTTCGCTGTTGCTCATGTTACGTGGCTGTCCCCACTCCCACTCAGGAGCCTCAGGAGGCGCTCCTTAGGACAGACATGTAGAAGGGACTTCTCACGAGCTGTCCAGAGAGCCTCCTGGGATCCAAGTGGAGAGCCTGAGGGATGCATGGAGAATTCTTGAGACCAAGTTCCTTCCTAGGACAAAGGATAGCTCTCCTTGCTTGATGCTGCAAGTGACGTCACTGTGGCACTCCTCAGAAATAGCTCCATGGCATGTGGCAGGGTGGAGCCTGCTGGGACCCTCCAGAGTCTCCAGAGGACAGCGACAGGTGGGGTCAGCCCCCAGCACACAGATCCCACAACACCGCTTGAGCTGCAGGGCGGTGAAGGGAGAGAGGAGTCACCTGAACTCCCTTCAGCTCTGAACCTGGAGACTGCAGAGGACTCGACCCCATGGCCAACAGTAGTGCATGGGCTAGTCAGCCAGAGTTCAGCAGAAGGACCTAGAAGTGTGAGTAGCCATGTGGACCAGCGGAGCAATGGATGAAGATGTAGGCTCACCTCACCTGCTCGATGCCAATAGTCACCGCCACAGCCAGCAGGGATGGGCACAGCCTCCTGCTGGTGGGGATTCCAATCCCCTCACATCTGCCCATCACAGTGGTGGTATTCAGGCCTTAAGAGAGGAAGGAGAGCTGAGGAAATGGCTCCCTGGATAAAACACTTGCCACAGAAGGGTGAATACCTGAGTTTTCATGCCCAGAGCCTATGTACAAAACCCCAAACTGGATGCTGGGGCAGGGTTCTGGAACCCCAGTGCCCTGGCAGAAAGGGAGGTGGAGACAGAAGGATCTCCCAGAAGTTTGTTGGCCAGTTAGCCTGGCCATCACAGAGGGGAACAAACATACCCTCCCACGATTAAGATGGAAGGCTAGGACTGATATCTGGGGCCGTCCTCTGACCCCCAAACGTGTGCTGTGATGGATTCCAGGAAGGACAGCCTAAGGCAGTTAAGAGACCAGATGGGATTTTGAGTTCTCTAGGGGCTTGAGGTCACAGGGCCAGGGGTCACAGGGCCAGGGGTCACTGCTCTGCACCGAGACTCCGCCAGTGCAGGGGTGTTACACTTGCCGATCACTCAGCTCATAGGTCAAGTTCTCCTCCCAGTTAATAATTCACTTTAATATTTTGAGCACTATCGAAACTAAATAAAACACAAATTAATGCCTTCTTGGAGACCGCTGCTTCTCTTTCCTCCCTCGGTCCGTCCTAACCAGCTCAGGTCTCTTCCCTTCCAAGGGAGCCGTCATCAGCGGTGGCCTCCTCTCTAGCTTTCCACATCTTTGCTAACCATTCGCCTGCATGTCAGTTACTGCTTTGAAGTCTGAAACTATTTCTGTTTTCCTTGGGTTGCAAGTTCTTAGAGGGTAGAGAGTAATTACCAGAGCTGCACCCCCTCCCCACCCACATTCTAAGCACAGTGCCTTAAGACTCAGCAACTGATTAATACTTGTGGGAGGAAAAAAGCATTTGCAAAGAAGCAAAAACTGTAGCACTGACCCCAATAGCTCAAGGGACTCAGTCCTAGGAGAAGCAGGGGCGTCAAAGGCAGTCAGCCAGCCAGCAACAGAAGGAACCTACATAGAACTAAAGCAGATGCAAAATGTTACGATGGGACTGGAGAGATTGCTCAGTGGTTAAGGCGGTTGTAATGACCCGAGTTGTTCCATACCCCAGTACCCATGTAAAGCCACAAAGTGGCACATGCATCTGGAGTCCATTTGCAGCGGTTGGAGGTCCTGGCACACCCATTCTCTCTGTCTGCCTCTTCTCTCTCTCTCTCTGCAAATAAATAAAAAATTTTAAATCGTTTGGATGCATCCATCTCATGTTGGGATTTTCCTTTGCCACATAATCATCCCCAGAGAAATCAAACTGTAAAGGGGATTTGGAAGATTATCTTCTGGCGGTCTTCATATGGGACATTGTCCTGGACTATCTGGGCAGGCTGATGTAATCCCATGTCCCCTTGGAAGAAGGAGGCAGGAGGACCAAGGACACAGTGGTAGGAAGGAGATGCATTTAGGGAGGCAAAAGACCACAGAAGTGAAAAGAGGACCACAGGCAGGAGCCCTTGACCTTGGAAACACAGGGGCCCTTCCCCCAGGGTCGGGTAGGAAAATTCTAGTTCCTTGGTGCTACTTACAAATGTTAGGTTCTAGAAGCAAGCACATGTCTTCTTGTCTTGAGCCAATAAGTTCGAGGTAGCTTGTTACAGCGGGAAACAGAGATGCCTGCGACACTCGCATCCTCGGTGTGCAAGTTTGCTGGGCCTTTACTGCGGGGTCCTCGGGCTTTCCCATGGGACAGATGCCGGAGGGAAGTCGTGAGCAGGGAAAAGAGGAAAGATTCTGGAACCCTGAACATCAGTCCCTCCCTCCTCCACAGGCCAACAGTGAACCTTCCTGGCCGTGTACGGAACAAACATGGCTTTGTTTTTTTCTCCCACTGCTAAATGCAAGGGAGAGTCAAAAGGACAAAAGAAATTTTTGAGTTGAAGATTACCACCTTCTTATTGAAAAGTGCCAAATTTATGGTTTTTTTCTCAGCAAATTCCTTCTGACTAGATTGAAAGGTCTATATTTTCCTTTCTTCGTCTTTTACTTTCGCTGACAATGACCCATGTCATGGAGGTGAAAGGGCGCCGTGACATGGAATTTCTTCTGAAAGTTGCTTGGAAGGTAGGTCTGCTCCGAAGTTAGGGTTGTGGGTGAGGGTTAGGGTTTTTAAAAACTTCAGTGAGTGGCTGAGGAGATGGCTCAGTGGGCACAGCTCTTGCTGTGCAAACAGAAATACCTGAGTCTGAATCTGCACACCACACAAAAGCTGGGCATGACAGCATGTGATTGTGATCCCAGCGCTGGGGAGGCAGAGACAGGAGGGTCCCTAGGGTCCTAGTCATCCAGTCATATGAACACATACGAGCACTGTGAATACACATACAAGCGTATGCCATACACAGGTGCAAAATAACAAAATCCTCGATGACATGACAAATGGCTGCTGTGTGGTATCATGGAGACTGAAGAGCAGTGACTGTCACACATCGAGGTACTTGCAGTCACTCATGTGTCCTACAGTGATGTGAGAGAGGGATTGACCCCCAGACTCTGTTCCCACTGAGGCAGGAGCTCCCTTTTCTTTTCTTTTTTTTTTTAAATATTTTATTTATTCAATTTCAAGCAGAGAGAGAGAGAGAGAGAGAGAGAGAGAGAGAGAGAGAGAGAGAGAGAGAGCAAGAGAGCACCAGGGCCACCACCTTGTGGGTCTGGCTTATGTGGGTCCTGGGGAATTGAACCTGGGGCCTTAGGCACTGGAGGCAAGTGCCTTACCCGCCGAGCCATCTCTCCAGCCCAGGAGCTCCCTTTTCTACTGTGGAGAAAGGGGCTGTTGAGGGCAGTTGCCTGGGGACTGGACTGCAAAGCCTGGGTTGAGTCACCTCCCAGGAAGGAATGACCAACAGGCTCTCAGAAATCCACTTCCCACCTTATATGTGCTTGAATTGCCCTCATACATGAGTTTCTTGGCCTTTCTAGAAAGTACAGATGTTAGTAGCAGTTGTATAAAATCGCCTTGTGAAAAGAAGAAGGAAGTGGTCTCCAGGAATGCTTATTCAGACCACGTTGATAATCCGAATTATCATAAGCCCGACTCTTGTCAAACTTACACCCAACCCATCACTTTAAACCACAATCCCCAGATCCACTGGGGCACAGCGGGCTGGAAAGGCAATCGTACTAGATTGCTTCCCTCCATTAGGAGAGGCGACCTCAGGCCAGGCTTTCTCCTCTGCAGGCGCATCCTTCAAAAGCAAGGGCTTCCACAACTTCGCTGCCAGGTGCCGTTGCATGGAGATGAGGAGAAGGAAGGCGTTTTCTAGATCTTGGCGATCTGTGTTTCCAAAGATGTCGAGTCGGCAGAGAACCAGGCAGGTTTCACGGCTCCATAATCCTGCTGTGATGACTTCCAGACAGCAGGGGTGAATCCTGTCAGTCCAGGAAACTTGGTTTCCTAGATGCAAGAGAAGCCGTGAGTATCCCTCGTAGTGCTTCCTAGGTGGCTCACTTCCTTTCATTCCTCTTCACATCTAGGTACCATCTTTCAGGGCCCTGCCATCAGGAAGGACACCCATGGTTGTATGCTGATGAGGACCCCCAGCTCCTCTGCACCCAGGCCCTCAGGATCTAACTTATTCCTGCGACTCAAGGTTGGAGTCTTTGCTTCCTGTAACCTCTGGAGCCCAGGGAACACAGCTTTACCTTCTTCTTCCCAGGACTTTCCTGGTCCTGTGTGAGAACATGTCTTCCTGACACCTGGTCACCGTGTGACTCAACAGATGAACACAGCTTGTCCTGTGGTCGTTGCCACTGTGGTATTAGAAATTGGATTATAGGGACTGGAGCTGATTTTCAGAGAAAATGCTCTCTCTGACAGGATTTAAGTGCAGTGAGCCACCAGTGTCTCTTAGATATGGAGTTTGTATTGTTGGGGGTGTGCAATTCTGTGACTATCCTGCCACAAGTCACTTGGGCAACCCATGGGGTAGGAGGGGGCAGATCTTGTATTAGGTGTCTGTCATGGTTTGATCCTGGTGTCCCCCACAAACAAATGAATGTATTCTGAATGATCGATCCCCAGCTGATGGCAGTTTGGGTATTAGAATCTCAATGGAGCTGTGTTTTCGGGGGTGGGCTTATGGGGTTATAAGCCAGCTTCCTCTTGCCAGTATTTGGCACACCTTCCTGCCACTGTTTGCAGTGCTGTGGCGAAGGTGATGTCCACCCTCTGCTCATGCCATCTTTTTCCCTGCCATAATGGAATCTCCCCTCAAGTTTGTAAGCCAAATAAACCCATTCCTCCACAAGCTGCTTTTGCTTGGGTTCTTTCTCGCAGCAACAGAGTAAGTTGTCTTGTCCCCTTGTTTCGAAACAAAAGGTAAAAGAAAGCAAGAAGGGGAAATCTAGATCCATTGTCAGATGTAGCAATGTTCATAAATAGGAAATAAAATCTGGACAGAAGCTAAAGGAACATGTTGGCAGATACCTGAAGCCCCCCCACAAAAGCCAGTTACCTCCCCCTGCCCTCCCCAGGTTTGACGGACCTGTATAAACTACTATGAAGGGCACAAGGCCCGAGAGGTTGTGCTGGGTGCTTGGGCAGGGTCCAGAGCTCAGCAAATCTTAAACTATTCTTTATATTAGGATTGCCATAGAACTCAGGGAACCCAGTCAAATTAGATTCTTTTTGGAAAATAAAAAATAACCGCAATATGTTTCCAATATTGCAAGGATATATTTATATTAAAAAGTTTTGTGTCATTCCACTTTCACTGGGTGCCAGGTAGTTTTATTGCTTAATCTTGGTCATCTCATCTTAAATAAATGAGTTGATGCCTGCTTAAGGAATGAGCAAGAATTGTGAAGAGACAATTTACGCTATCATAATGTCGGTAACAATGGAAAAAAAGTCACCTCCCTTGTGCAGAGCAAGAAAGCAATGAGGATGTGAATTAAATTCTACTGAATTAACATATTAAAAACTATAATGTTAACTCAATTGGGGATAGTGTGCCATAATCTTAGATTGCTGGTGGCCGTATACATTGGTGCAACTCCTTGCAAAAAAAAATGATTTGACTCGTCATAAAAATGTAAAGCTCCCCAGACACGGTAGAGTCATCTGTATGAATCCACCCCAAGGAGGAAGCAAGGTGACTTTCCACACCGAGTGTCACAGTGTCTGGTCTCCATACAGCAGCTGCCAGAGCAGCACCCCGAGTTCCAGCTGACCCTGTCTGTCCTCTGCTCCAAACCCACCCTGCGTCCAGCTCAGAATGAAGCCCACGTCCTCTGGGTGGCCACACAGAAGCCTGGGCTCATCCCAGCTTCCTCCCACCCATCAACCCTGGTCTGCCTATGGCGCCCTCAACACACCTGTATCCTCTGCCCACCGCCCTCCCCCAAAGCCTTCCTCTCTGGGCCCCTCCCTCACCTCTTCCAATGGACCAACATCGCCCTCGCAAAGAAAAAGTCCATCTGGCCACTGCCTGGAACTGACAAAGTCCTCATACACTCCAGCTCTGACTGAGTTTCTTTCCTTTTATTTTGGAATAATTTATTGGAAACTTTAATATATGAACATATTGACATTTGGTCCTATTCCATCAGGTTCTGCTCTGCCCCCATCCCACTGAGGTCCCTCCCCAGTGGGGTCATCGGTGATCAGTGGGGTCCTGAATGTAATTTCCCTTTTCACCTTGGAACACGGAACAAACTTCATTTGTGGTTGCTCTGACATTGACCCAAAGATCTTTACACTATGGGGAGTTTGTCTCTGCTCTCCAGTGGCTCAATAAACATTTTTAAGTAAGTGAATGAATGAAACTCAAAGCCCAGCAAGAGAGAAAATACCTCACAAGATTGTGACTTGGTCCCTTGCTAGCCATTGTCATCCCAAGAAGGGGAGGGAGGGTAGCATGAGGTAAAGTCAGGGGAGAGAACAGAACACCCAGGGTCATGGCCACACACCAGTATTTATCCTTTCAGATCAGTGTTGTTTTCTCCTCTGGACCAGCCAGAGGGAAAACAGAGAAGCGGCGGGAGCCTTGCTGTCCGCTGTCCGCTGTCTCAGGGCTGGGGCCCACAGAGCTGGGGGGATGGCGCAGGGAGATCAGGTGGGACACAGAGGCGAGCAGATGTGTATTGTATATCCACATGGTTCTTTATTCAATTGGGGGACTTACATTATATAGAAAAAAGGGGGTCGGGGCATGGGGAATCGGGAAGAGAAGAGGAGATTGGTTGATGGGGGTGGGGAGTTGGCAGCCTGCACAGGGATAGGTGGGTGGGACAGGTGGGTGGGGACAACCTGAGAACACCTCATTTGGGGCCATGAGTGGCGGGAAATACGTGATGCTAGCCACGGTCAGGTCCGTGGGGATGGGTACAAGGAAGTTTTGCTGATACTCAATGCCAGTCCTGCTGAGATGGGAATGCTGGTTTTGGTGGCCAGTCCATGGGGGTGGGAGTCAGGGTAGGTGGAGCTGGGAAATGCCTACCGAATTACCGGGGTTTCACCTCACTCATACACCGTTAACCCTTTGTTCTCCATGCCCTCAGTAGCAGGGCCAACAGGCAGTGCCCAACAGATCAGGACAGCCATGGGGAGGTTCTCAGGGGCGTGAAGGGATGTTGTTCTAATCTTGTGTGAATTGTTAGTTGAAAAGCCCACAGAAGTAAAAGGAGAACTCTTCAAGCAATGACGAACAATGACAGATTGGGACCCTGCCCCTGACCAGGCGACCAACCAGCAAGCACAGCCGCTCTGGGGGTTAGCCACATGAAGTGTGAGCAGGTTCTGTGGGGTTCAGTGGCCCCTGAGGCTGAGCCATGGCTACCTGGAGGCCCCCCTGAAGAGACCGGCTCAGAAGGAGGCTGCCTTCCAGCTCTTCCCTCCTTGGCCACTGCAGCATCATAGCACCTGCCCGTCCGTCACTCACAGCACCAAAGCACGGCATCCTTTCTGAGTATCACCATGGGAACCCAGGGTGAAACCAAACCGCCTCCATCATGCTTTGGAAAGCACCCTTTATTGGTTAGCTTCTTGTTGCTGAGACAAAACGCCTGAGCAGCAGCAGCTTCAGGAAGAAGAGGTTTTATTTTTGCTTATAGTCATGAGAAGTGTCACCATGGCAAGGGAGGCATGGCAAAGCAGAGGCTGGGCATCCCATCCTGTCACGTGTCAGCAACAGGGAGGAAGCAGCAAGAGTGAGTTAGCACTAGCAAGGGGAGCAGCCCCGAACCTGCTCCTAGCAACACACCTCTTCCAGAAAGGCTCCCCTTCCTGAAGCCATTGGCTGGAGAACAAGCATTCAAAATGCACGAGCTTACGGGGGACATCTTACTCAAACCACTACACCTTGGAAAGCAGACATATGAATCCCACGTATGTGTGGATCATGTCTGATAACAGCTGTCCTTATGGTGGGCATTCAGCAAGTGCATTGCATGATTGTGCCCTGTGTCATTTTCACTGGAATTCTGCTTTCCGATTCCTTTGACTGGGTTGAGGCAGAGCCGAAGGGGCAGCGTAACCTCTCCCTAGCCCAGCTCTCTGCAAAGAGCCCGCTCAGCTGCATGCAGCCCCCTCCCAGGAAATTACAGGAGCTCAGCCTCCCAAGAGCTCCAGAGAGGACCCCAGTGAAAACCATCCCTGTGCAAGTCCGATTCTCAGTCCCGTCCCTAGTGACAAGCGGACAGTTCATTAATCTGTCATGTCCCTAAAGAAGCTTGGAATCCAGGGCTGATATTTTTCACAACTGGATTCAAAGAAGCCAGCAATAGAAAGCCGCATTTGAAATTCTTTTTCATCCACGGCGGCCCTGAGCTCTACTTCTGATGACACTGTGTGGCCGTGTTAATAACAGGATTCATCGTGAGCCCAACACCAATCACTTCATAGAAAGCCCCATTATTGGAAAGGAATGGCCCACAAGCCACAAAAGAGGCCCTTGGTGCTTTCACAAGTTGGGTAATGAAACCTGGAAGGGTCCATGCAGGGCTCTCAGGCATGGGGGAGGTCTGAAAGGAGCCACGCAGGGCTCTCAGGATTTAGCTCCTTGTTTGCAGTTCAGGAGTCAGCTGGGTATTCAGTGTTACCTCCCCAGCCTGGGTGCCTGTGGTCCTCCCCAGCCTGGGTGCCTGTGGTCCTCCCCAGCCTGGGTGCCTGGGGTGCTCCCCAGCCTGGGTGCCTGTGGTCCTCCCCAGCCTGGGTGCCCGGGGTGCTCCCCAGCCTGGGTGCCCGGGGTGCTCCCCAGCCTGGGTGCCTGTGGTGCTCCCCAGCCTGGGTGCCTGTGGTGCTCCCCAGCCTGGGTGCCTGTGGTCCTCCCCAGCCTGGGTGCCTGTGGTCCTCCCCAGCCTGGGTGCCTGTGGTCCTCCCCAGCCTGGGTGCCTGTGGTCCTCCCCAGCCTGGGTGCCTGGGGTGCTCCCCAGGAAGCTGTACAGGAAGCCATGCCCACTTCCAATTGACTGGGTGGGGAGAAAAGGTGGGGTGTGGCAGAGAGAATTTAAATAAATAGCCATGAAAGTGTGATTATGGTCCTTACTGGGAGCAATCAGGCTTCGTAGCAATTTAGGGAGCTATTTCTAGGTTGGTCCTAATTAACAGGTTGATGAATCTCTCAATTAACTCACACAATTGTCCAACTGTGTCTTTTCATCTTGTTCAACTGTCCAAAGAGTTGCTGAGGTAGATTCACCAAGTTCAATACCTCAAAACCCAAGTTAAGTCAGAGAGAGAGAGAGAGAGAGAGAGAGAGAGAGAGAGAATAAAAGGAAAGAGGATGAGAGGACAGAAGGAATGGGTCAAAAGAACTGAAACGAAGTCACAAGAAGACAAAAGAGCCACCGGCTGGCCTGGCACACCTTCTTGGTGTGGTTCTAATACGCTGCCCTGGGCTAGGATACAGGTGAGGTGCACAGTGCAGGGACAGGGGAGCCTTGTTCACCTGCCAAGTTGAAAATGTTCCTCACATGGTTTCTCAGCAATGTCCAATCAATGTCACCGAAGGAGCATAGCATATGTTTGCAGAGGAAATCCTTATAACAGGCCCCATGTGACGAGACACCTCGCTCAGGATTGATCCCTTGCCTCCCAGGTTCACAGAGTTTGCGCTGGGGGTCATCCTGTGCTTCAGGCGGGTTCCCTTAGTGGGATGATTTATCTAGGAGGAGTGGTGGGGAGTCCATGGGAGAAGAATAGAAGTCTCAAATTCACAGCGACATCATGAGACAGTTATGGACGGGCTACACCATCCAGAGGAAACACATTAGCTCTAATAAAGAATTCCTGAAAGATACTGGAAGCAACACCTGGCGCCCTGCAGGTGAGTGAGAGACACCTTCAGGGCAAGCTCACAGGTGATGCTACAGACTCCCGGAGACATGCCTCTGTGTGTGGCATCTACAGAGAGGGTCACCTGAGGTGGGGAGATTTACCCTAAATGTGGGTGACACCATGTACAGGATGAATAAAAGGTTAAAAAAATTAACTGAGCATCAGCATTCCTCTCTCTCTGCTTCCTGACTGTGGATGCGAGGTAATGAGCTGCTCCATGCACCTGCCAACATGCCTTCCCCACCATGATGGATGGTATCCCTCCAACTGTGAGCAAATAAATAAATACCCTTGTCTCTTAAGTTATTTTTGTCAGGCATTTTGTTACAGTAACGAGAAAGGTAGCAAATCCAAGCAGTCGTTGGCCACAAAATAGGAAGTCCAGGGTGGGGTGGAGTGTTGTTGTAGCCAGGCTTGTTCCCTCCATCTCCAGGGGTCTCTGGGCTCTGCTGGGTGTTGACCTCCCCTTTCCATCATGGGCTCACTTGTGACCCCGGATGACTGCTACTTGCCATTACACCTCCCAGTGGCAGTAAGGGAAGGGTGTGGAAGCATCTCAAGGAACTGAGCGCCTGAGACTAAGTCTTGGCTTTGGCTGCTTGGGTTGAAGGTCTCCCCGTGGCCGGGCCTGCCTAGAACCATGACAGCTTCCTGGATTGGGTTTCATGGGGTACTTTCCACTCTCAAAGTCCCCAGACCAGTGACTGACAGTCTCTGGATTTTCTGATTCTGTCCCTCCAGCTTGGCTGAGTACCTGGGGAAACTTCCATCCCAAGCCAACAGCGCTCCATGGTAGCCCTTGCAAAGTCCTGGTATGACCAAAACATCTTTGGGTCTCCATTGTAAACTGTGGTCTTCCTTCCAGTGGCTTCATTGGCCAATCAGGAACTTCATACCCTGTTCTATACACCACATCTCAGCAGCGGCTCCTGGAATTGTGTGTACTTCACGACCCACTCCATGCACGCATTCCTCATGCTTCCAAAAGCAATACCAGGTATGCAGGACACAGCCATGTTGTTAATTCAGGAACAAAATAGACATGACTTTGAAGAGCAGATTCCTTTCAGCGATTTCCTTTCCAAAGAGTTTGCACAGTCCATCTTTCTGTCCTTCCTGGGTGGAAACTCCTCAGGCATCTCTCCATTGTTTCAATGTAAAGCAGTTGGGCCATAATCAAAAGCCAGTCTCTGTGCCAGTGAGTTAAACTTGCTTTGAGGTTTTTCCAACTTTAAATCTTAAATTCTCAGTCCCATAGCCAAGCACACAGTCCATTACTTAAATTTAACCTTGGTCAAACTCTCTGGGCATGGGCAGTAGGACATACCCACCCCTTGACCCAGGCACATACTTCTATTAAAGTTTTCTGCAGTTTCTCTTTCCCCATAGAAATTTCACAAACCAAGCCTCCGAATGCAATTCTCTCTGCACTGAGCATTTCCAAATTCTCACCAGAATAGTCCATAAAACTTGGCTTACCGCTCTGGAAGGCATCTTCAGTTGCAAGTACCAAATCTATGTCCATTCCTCCAGCACGCAAGTTCCAGAAGATCAAAATCCACATGGTCAGATTCATCTCAGCGAATCACCCCACTCCTGGTACCAAATCTGTCGCAGTCAGCCACACACCACTGGGATGAATCTTCAAACCAGGCACAATTTGAGGGAGGACAGTATTTATTGAAATTACAGATTGAGGGGAAGTTCCATAACAGCGAAAGAGGCTGGCCCTCTTTCACAGGTCCAAGCAGAGAGAAAAACCCATCACCAACACCACACACACAGAACAGGGAACAGGCAGGGAAAAGGAGACAATTTCCTCTCCTTTTATATAGGCTTAGGGTGGGGTCTTGCAACCCTATCTCTGGAATTTCCTTCCTGCATAGCCCACACAGGAAAGGATGTTTACTTCTAGCTTCTTTGAGCTTCTTTACATCCTGCCCCCTACTGAGAGGCTGCCTTCCTGTGAACATCCTCAGAGACCCACCCAAGATAATTAAAAAGATCCAAGTTGACAACAAAACCGAACCATCACACCAGGCAAAGGTCCAACTAGGCACCAAATATGACATAGGACCTATGGCTGAGGCAGCTGTGGCCATTCCTTAGGATCGGGGTGGACATTTTACTCTCGTCACAAATTGTATTAGTCAGTTTCCTATTGCTGTGCCCAAATACCAGCAAGGAAGTGATTTAAGGCAGGATGCATTTATTTCGGTTGTGGTTTGAGAATGGATTCTGTCATGGTGGTGGGACGTGCAGCAAGCTAAGAGACTGCTCACATCTGAGTGGACCAGGAAGCAGAGCTTGGACAGGAAGTGTGGCCAAGCTATAAACCTCAAAGCCCGCCCCCATGACCCACATCCTCCAGTAGGCTCCACCTCTTAAAGGTTCCACAACCTCCCAAAACAGTGCCACCAGCTAGGAATCAAGTGTTCAAACTCAAGCCCATGGGAGGCATTTTATACCCAAACCATAACACAATATAAGCCATTGTAGTTCTTGGACCATTAGGATGGAGCTGGGGAGAGGAGGGGACAAGACCTTCGGTGTCAGACGTACTGGCTGAAGCATGAGTTTAGAGAGCCAGCCCTGGAGCCTTCCCAAGCTCCCACCACTGAGGAAGGAAGTTGCTCGTCCTCTACGCCTTCCCTCGGATGTCGTCAGGCTGTTAGTCTCAGCATCTATGAGGAATGGCTCTCAAAGGCATGGTCCCTTCATCACTGCTGTCGCTTTCCTGGTGGCACTCCTTACATTGTTCTTTAACACTCAGTTATTACAACCAGATACGCATATGGACTAAAAAAAATTATTCGGCAGGTCTAACCTACGCAAACATAAAGTGGTAACATGTCAATCCCTAGATCCCAAAGTGACCAGTACGTCTCCTAATCCCTAACCTCACTCGCTCCTGGAATTATTTTAAGGCACATCTCAGACCTTTGGTGTTTATTTATTTATTATTTATTTATTTTACCTTTAAAAGCACATCAATGTTTGAGCCTCTGAGAATGAGTGGATGTTGTTTTTCACCTGGACTCTTCAATTTAGGGTTCAACCTACTGCACATCATAGTTCAAGAACTTAGACTTAAGCTGATCACTAGGTATGGGGGTGAGGAGGAGGAAAGCTTCATGCTGTGTGCCTAGCCTAAGTGCCAGGAGCCACAGAGGGACTGTTTAAGGGCAGGAGGGATCAGAAGGAACTAGACAGGACCCAGGGCTAGCAGTCAGATGGACTTGGGGAGTCAGATGGACAGTGGGGAGGCCAGTCTTGCTTTCTCTTTTGACCTTGGTCTCTAGGCATCAGGGGAGGGATGGGCCTGTACATCAGAGCAAGGTGCTGCTGCAAGTGTGTGTGGGGGTGGTGGTGGAATCCCTTGGAGCGCCCTGTGTCTGGTTCAAAGAGGTAGCATGGTGTGATGGTTAAGTTTTGTTGTCAACTTGACCTTTCAAGTAATCTTGGGTGGGTCTCTGAGGATGTTCACAGGAAGGCAGCCTCTCAGTAGGGGGCAGGATATAAGGAAGCTCAAAAGAGCTAGAAGTAAGCATCCTTTCCTGTGTGGGCAGTGCAGGAAGGAAATTCCAGAGACTCAGGAAGCCATTAAGTCTGAGATAGAATTGCAAGACCCCACCCTAGGGCTATATAAAGGGAAAGAAATTCTCTCCTTGCCCCCCCCTCGGCCTGTTCCCTGTTTGTTAATGTGTGTGTATGGTGTTTGTGATAGGTTTCTCTCTCTGCTTGGATCTGTGAAAGAGGACTTCCCCTGAATCTTGAATAAATCGTTTCCTCCCATAAACTGTGCCTGGTTTGAAGATTCATCCCAGTGGCGTGTGGCTGACTGCAACACATGGTGTTCTTAAGTTCCTCACTGGCATCCAGGCTCCTAGGGGTGAGCAAGGCTGGCACCGGGCATCTGCCAAAGAGGTTCAGCCTAGGTGTCTGTGTGTGGCCCAAGGCTGCAGATGTTTCCCGCGGGGAGGGGTTGAAGCTGCAGTGGACAGGACTCTGTGAGATAAACCATCCTGGAGGGAAGATGGCACAAGCTTTGCTCCACACCCTGCAGGCTAGGTGAGGCCTGGCAGTCCACACAGCAGCGGCACTATGGTACCCAGATTATCCACAGAGCCTGTCTGCTCTCGCCAATCCACATAGTACCACCAGCCATCAAGTTCCTTTCTTCTGTTGCTGCTGAGCTTCCCAGCAACGCAGATCAAGGTTCATCTCTGACCTGTTAGGAGAACTGGTCTCTGGGGCTCCCATTGGATGCCTCGGCCCAGATTCCCCTCAACTCCACATGCGTCAGGCTCCTGAACACTTCACTATGCTTGGGTCAAGGAGGGAATTCTTCTGGAACAGTGTTTCACTGTGGGCACAGTTTTGCTTTTTTAATCCACTGTCTACAGGGAATGTTGACAGTCTTAAGGAGACAAAAACAAACAAACAAACAAATCTATCTTAGAGGGGAAGAAGTGTAGCTATTGGAGAAAAATGTTGTTAGAGGGAGGCTGGGTGCTGGAATTCTTGGGCTATAGGGCACAGACCCTTTTCAAGTCTTTTATCTTGAGGCCTTATGACTAGCCTCAACACCCACTGAGAAGCACAAGGGAAGCAGGTCACTGGCTCTTACCTTGCTAGGGACTATCTCCAGCCTCCTGTTTAACGCCATGGAAGATTCAAAGAGAAGGCTGGGAAGAGTGGGGTGTGGGGGGGAATTAGTCACTGGTGGGTCCATCTGTTTTGCATCAGAATTCTCTTGACCCACCCTCAGAAATGCTCCAGCTTCCATTTTGGAGGGTGTGGTCGTTTGATTCGGGTGTCCTCCATAAACTCAATGTGTTCTGGATGCTTGATCCCCAGCTCATGGAAGTTTTGGAATTGGAACCTTGTTGAAGGTGTGTTGGGTTTATGAGTGTTATAGTCAGCTTCCCCTTGCCAGAGTTGTCCACCTGATGTTGGGCAGGAGGTGATGTCCAGCCTCTGCTCATGCGATCCTTTTCTCTGCCATCATGGAGCTTCCCCTTGAGTCCGTAAGCCAAAATAAACCCTTTCCTCCACAAACTACTTCTGGTCAGGTTCTTTTCTGCGCAGTAATGAGAAAGCTGACTACAGCAGAGGCTGCTTGGGAACTCTGGCCAGATGCTGTCTGGCTCTGGAGACCTCTTGGCCTCCCCAGTGCAGGTCATGCGCATGGTCTCCAAAGACATTTGCAAAAGTTCCAGTGACAGGGTGAGGAGTACAAGTCCTTTCACAGCCATCGAACCTGGGCTCCAGCACACGGAGACACTGTCACATGGGGAGGCAGGTCCACAGACTCTTGTCACTCCTCTGAGCTCCTTTGTGGAGCTGATCTCATGAAATAGTATTTAGAGTCACTCTGTAGGGATGGGTTTACAGGGGAATTTGAATAAAAATTACTTCCAAGTCTTTTCTCACTGCTTTCAAAATAGAAAATTTATAACCTGTGATTTTGTTTCAGAAGGGTTTGGACCTCATCCATGTGCATTCCCAGGTATTTTTCGGAAGCAGCTGGTTTTTAAAATGCCAACGGCAGTGATTAATTTCTGATGCTCTGTGGTCCATCTGTCTGAGGGTTGGTGACATCACCAGCCCAAACTGATACTGGGTGGCAGGGGTTCTGCCTGGATAATCCGTGCCTTTGTGTGTCCACTGAGAGGCATTTAATGCACTTTAAAAAGAGTCTCATATCCAAATAGCCTTCATGTCTTTGAAATCTTAACACCCTGGCACCTTCTTAAGAGGAAAGAAGTCTGTCCAGGGCCCCTGGGAGAATGGTTTGCATTACAATTACTACCCAACAGCTGCTCCTGAAGTTCTGAGGGTGCAGATTGATTTATGGTCCTAAAATCACATCTGTATGGGTGGAAGGTGGAGGGCTGGGAACACTGGTGGGAAACATCTGTGTTCAGGCAAACATGGACCTGTGGGTATCTCTGACACGGGAGTAGGTGGAGAGCGGAACCAGCCTGGTCCACATCTCCCAGCAGGGGGTGGGATGGTGGCCCTAATGACATCTTTGTAAACCCTGGAGTCTTGGGAATGTCCTTAGCAGGGCTATCCCATAGTCAGCCTGTAGATTTCTCAAAACCATGGGTTGGGGTCCCCAGGGTGGGACAGAAGCCCATCACAGATAACAGGAGACAGATGTGTACCGCAAAGCAGGATGCTCTGGTCCAGGAGGAGGAAGTGTAGCTGAGGGGGGAGATAAGTTTGGGTTTAAATAGGCTGTTTGGCAGAACTACCTGTGGTCAATAGAGTCTTCAAATGAATGTTCCACAGAAGGACTAAATCCCTGAAATCTTACACAATTTAATTCACTGGGATCAATTTGCAAATTTATCAACTGGGTGAGTTACTTATGTGCTGAAATGTGTTTCTCCCCATAGCTGATGAAATAACTAGCAGTTCAAGCCAAAGGGATTGGCTTCAACTGCCTTTCAGGAAATTTCCAAATGAACTGGGGAGGGGGCAAGTCTTGGTCTGTTTGCTGATGCTGTAACTGAATGCCGCAGACTGGGAGATTTATAAACAGTGGAGGTTCTGGAGGCCTGAAGGGCAAGACCAGGTGCTGGTATCTGCCTGGCTTCTGGCAAAGAACCCTTGCTGTATCTGACATGGCATCACAGGACAAGACAGAACAAGCACGCGAGCTTCCTCTTCTTACAAAGCTAAGGACACCACTGTCAGGCCCTCATCAGAAGCTTATCACCAAGGCCCTGCCTCCAAGTCCTGCTTGTGTGAACTTTTTCCAACTTGGTAAACAAATCATAATGTATGGCTTTTTGGGGTGTGCATCCAACCAAGGCAGAAACACAATGCATTGATTTTTGGGTGTGCATCCAAGCAAGGCACAAACATCCGAGTAGCTGGAGTCCGTGGCCCGGTGCAGGCATGCACCAAAGTTCCCTCCCTCAAGAGCTCTTTCCCATGGCTCTTTTGGACTTTCTTACTTCCTCAACTGGATCCTTAGAGTGTAACAGAAAGGCTGGGTTGTGGTCCCGCAAAGGAACAGCGTTTGGTCAAAAGCACGCATGTACTGCTTGGATGCCTTTGAGCCTCTAAGCAGGATCATGCACCTAGCACTTGAACTCCAGCGACGCAATCCCTGTTCCCTTCTTAGCTGGGTTCTCAGTTACACCCTCGAGTTGTCCAGCCTCCTGTCAGGATGGCTAAGGATTGCCCCAGCTACACACTCAGCTTTCCTGCTGGACCATCCCAAGGCTGCCTCTCATCACTTGGAGGAATCTCCTTACCCGGCTTTAAAGTAAGATGGATCCCATGTGTCCTTCAGGGTCCATGGACTGACTGAAAGCAGACCAGCCCAGGCAGTCAGCAGACACAGAGGGTCTGCTCACACCCATGCTGGTCCCAGAAGGGGCTCCATCCAGGTCCATACTGCCTGTTGGGATTATGGAGTCCTGTCCCTCTCCAGTAATCCAGGGGATGGCACGTTCACTCTTGTGGAAAGTGCATACACTGCCTCTCATCCTTACCTACCCCAGCATAAAACCTTCCTTCTTTTTGTCTTACCATCTTTGGTCTCCTGCCTCCTTTTAAAACAATACTGTGAATTTTCTTCCCTGATGCTTGCTCCTGCCTGGCCTCGCCACACCTCCATCCTTGCCCTGGAGTTTTCTGCAGGAATGAGCCATGTAGATTGAAACCTCCAGGACTTTCTGGCTTCTCAGCACACAGGCCTTGAGCAAGGCCTGTTCTGAGACCCTGCGTGAGATTCTTCTCTTTGCTTCGGGGACTTTGAAACAGTGTGGCTTTCTGCAATTGGTGCGTGGGAGAAGAAAATAGAAATCACCAGGGACAACCTTCCTCAGGGGAATGGAAGAGGCCACAGAAAAGAAACCAGAGAGAAAGCCCTCTCTGTCCCTCAGGAAGCCTGAGCTCCAGGGGAGGGAGACAGGGTACACGTGACAGGTAAGTTGCATTCTAAGTGGAGAAAAGTGACAGAGAGGCCAAGGTGTGGGAGAGGCCATATTGGGCTAAATTTTAAAGAATGTGCCGAAAAGATAGCACCTAAATAAAAACATAAGGACAAAGATCTGAGAGGAAAGATATGGGTTAGGTATGTGGCCATTCCCACCACCCTGGAGAAAGACAGAAGCTTCTACACCCCCAGAAAGCCTGGGTCTCACCCAGCCTTCACCTACGTAGGTTCCCACCCCTGTGTCTCCTTATCCACGCCTCTGGTCTCCCCAACCCTATGCCACCCCATCCGTGTGCACCCCAGCCCTGAGCTTCCATCCACACCCCTGCTCAGCATGGTCTTTGCATGGCCCATCCCAGCATGCCTTTCATCCTGTCCAACTCCCTGACTTCCAGACTTTTCTCTTCTTGCCAAGGCACAGCCCCAGGGAGTGACAGGCTTTGTCACACTGAAGCACTGAGCCACCCGCCTGCTTGACTCAAGCATCTCATTCTCGGCACAGAGGCTTGCGTGACACCCCTTTCATGCAGAAGGGACAGAAGCGATTGGATTCGTAAAGCACTCCCGGAAGGCCAGCTCCAGGAACTGTCTACAGCAGTGTGAGGTCTGGAAAGTGTGAGCAGGTCCTGGACTTTCAAATGTGGACAGTGGTGCTATTTCCCAGAGTGCCTTGCGACCTATGCATCTAAACATGGAGGCCGATATAGCTGCCCCCTAGCACCGGGCTGTCTTCACAATTGTAGATAGTTTAATTATTTAAAATTTAAACTTTTAAAAATATCTTTATTGTGAATGAGGAATGATTCTATACATCGTATGAGCAAATCTTGAGAAGGTGTCCCATTTTCCCTTCTCTCTGTCCCCTACTGTCATGGTTTAATCCAGGTGTCCCCCACAAACAATTGAATGTGTTCTGATAGATCGATCCTCAGCTGATGGCAGTTTGGGTTTTACGACCTCAATGAAGCTGTGTTGTTGGGGGCGGGCTTCTGGGGTTATAAGCCAGCTCCCCCTTGCCAGAGTTTGGCACACCTTCCTGCTGCTGTTTGCAGTGCTGTGGCGGAGGTGATGTCCATCCTCTGCTCATGCCATCGTTTTCCCTGCCAGAATGGAGTCTCCCCTCGAGTCCGTGAGCCAAATAAACCCATTCCTCCACAAGCTGCTTTTGTTTGGGTTCTTTCTGCGCAGCAACTAGAAAGCTGACTGCAACACCTACCCACTGGGGTCCTTCCTCGGTGCACATACTGGATCTGTCCATAAGGTAGGGGGTTATGAACTACACCATAGGTAACCAGTTGTTCTTTCTCTTTTTTTTCCTTCCCCTTTGTGTATTGTTGCTGAGGGGGGCGATGTCTCTGGATATTCTCCTCCATCGTGGCTCTTACATTCTTTCTGTCCCCTCTTCCTCTCAGTTCCTGGAGTCATGGTGGTGAGTTTTGAGTCAGCTTTGTTGTTGTAAATTGGAATGCCCATATATGGCAGATTTTATGGGAACTATAAAAAGGTCAGAGTTCACCAAGTAAACAGAGGTTGTTGGTACGTGGAGCTGCACCATTGGTGAGGGCATCTCTGCTACCGCGGTGTGATGGCTTATCAGCTTGTCTGGGCCTGGAGTCAACTGAGAGGAATTATGTAGATTAGGTTAGCTTCTGGGCACGTCTGTGAGGAGTTATTATGAGTGGACTAATAGGGGTGCGAAGACCCACCTTAACTGTGGGCACCATCATGCCATGGGCTGGGGTCCTGGACTAGGTAAGAGGGGAGGGAGCTGCAGCAGAATCGCCCTCAGATCCTCACTGTGAGGAATGTGATCAGCTGCCTCAAGCTCCTGTCACTATGCCTCCCCTATCTTTTGTTTAAAGTATTTTTTTTATTGTCCATAATGAGTAACATTTTTTAGTGGGCCAACCATGAGTTGTTATCCCCAATTCCCCGTTGCCCCCCTTCCCCATCCCCGGTCAGCTGGATATCCTCCTCCGTGGGCCGTCTGGATCAGTCTTTGTGGTAGGGGACCATGGATAGCCCAGTCTTCAGCCGGGTTCTCCTGACCCAAGTGTGTCCCCTGTCTTGACCTGGAAATGCAAGCTAAATCCAAACCTTTCTCCCTGAAACAGAGTGTTGTCATGTATCTGATCCCAGCAAGGAGAAGCTGACTAAGACTCAGTGGGCACTGCCCAGGCGACAACGATGTCATCCATATGAATATTTACGTCTTGCATCTGGACCACCGAGGGGTTCCTCGAGGAGTACTCTGCAACGTGCGACTTCTACGCTCTGCCTTCCGAATGGCTACGGGAAGTGGAGATGGTGCCCTTTAAAGATGTCCTTGGGCGGTTTGAAATTTCACACTATTTTTATGACTTCATCAGGAGAGTGTCTTAAGATGCCATCGGAAGACAGAACTGCAGAAAAATGCCAGTGATACCTCCTGCCCTCGTTTTCAATATGCAAATCAGGTGTGACAAAAATCATGTAGTCAGACCTGTCCCAACTGTCCTCCAAGAAGGAATGTTTCTCTCACTGGCTCCGTCATGGGGTACACGAGTCTCCAGACTGGGAGGCATGACCAAGGCATGAGAACATCCACCTGTGCGTGCCATCCTCCCCTGTGACAGTTTTGGCCAGCAAGCTCTGAAGGCCATAGAAGGGCTGTTCTTCTGGGCTGTGTTCTCGGTTGTGGTTTTGGTGGTGGTTAAATGTTGACCTCACTTTCTTTCCCAGCTGTACATTTAAAGCCGGTAGCTCACCACTGAGAGCCACATGTCCATCCTGCTCCCATTCTTGGGCTCCAGAGCAAGAACAGACTCCATGACTGCCTGTCTGTGGAGGGGGCTGGGTGAGCATCAGTTGCATGAAAACTAGGCACCTGTGATCCCACTCAAGAAAAGCAGGCTGAGCTTCAAGTTCCTTGGGACCCATCCATTCAGAGCCTCCAAGGTCCGTTGCCTGCAGAAGTGAGCTGTGAGGTGGCGCTTGTCCTGAGGAGGGAGGTGGCTGTCATGGCCATGAGGATGTAGATATCTTCCTCCATCTTCTTATGCACAGGTCTGTCCCCATCGTTGGCTACACGAAGGTCCTTTGAGTCTCATTCAACACTGGGTCACTCAGTCCATGTACCCAGAGCTTGGTCAGAAACCTGAGACCCAATGGTTCTGAATGGAAGAATGGAGATTGAGGCTTTGATCCAAGCAGCCAAGCTCTGACCTCTGACCTTTAGCTCAGATCTGGGGAGGGTGGGATGCAGTGCTCATACTGAGATGTGCTGGTCGGAGGTAGCCTGGGAAGGCATCTTTTGCATACTGCAAGGCTGAAGAAACCAAAACAGGACAAACGGGTGGTTTAAAGGAACAGGGTCAACTCCGTCAGATATCAGTGAGGCTGGGCCAGGACCTTCCTTCTCCAGTCTCCAGTCTCCAGGCCTCGCTGAGCTCCCGGCGGCCTCGCCTGGACTCCAGCTGTATCTTCACTGGAGTCCCAACCAGTGCCCATCTGTCCTATCCTCATCCTGGTTCTTCCCATCCCTGTGCTCATGGCTCACCTGGCCTCCAGGATGATGCTGAGGTTCTGAGCTTCACCTCAGCTGCAGAGACCCTCTGTGATGGTTAGTCCAGATGTTCAACTTGACTTTGTTGTGAAGCACCCAGGGGATCAGGGAGCCCACCTCTGTGTGTGCCTGTCACAAGTGGAAAAAGTTTAGGAGGCTCAGGTTCGATCCATGGGTGATTCTGCTTTGCACGGATTATTGGGAGGTAATGAAACCATAGAAGGTAGGACCTGGTCAGAGGAAGTAGGTTACTGGGCTCATGTTGTTTGGGACAGTCATGCCCTGGTCCCTTCCTAGCTCTGTGTCCTGGATGTCATGGGGTGGAGGTGGGGGGAAGGGCAGCCTTCTTCACACATACTCCAGACACCAGGATTCTCTGGCCATTACAATGGAGCCAGTGGCCATGGCTGAAGCCTCAGGTATTTGTGACAGTGGTGAGTACTAACTCACACCCTTCTTCCAAAGTCTCATGCCCCAGATTCTAGAGTCTAGAACTTGGACACATGTTTTAGGGGCCACTGCTAAACCCATATAGGCCTACACCAGGCAAGGTGGGTAACAAGGGGCGCTTAGGGACACAGTGTGTCTGTGTGCCAAGACCTGGCCTGGAGGAGTGGATTCTGGGAAGTGAAGACTGCAGTCCTGGTTAATGAGGATTTATAGTCGGTGGAACACCAGGCCAGCTGGCTTCTTTGCACTTGGTAACAAAGGTGTATTTCCACACAGAGCATCAGGCCATACAAGAAGAGTGACTTTCACTGAGGTCCAGCCCCAAACTCTGCGAGGGTGACGTAGGAAGGTGCCTCGCCTGCCTCATTGCTCCCACCTGACAGTCACTGCTTTCTTGTTGCTGCACAAAGAACCTGACCAAAGCAGCTTGTGGAGAAAATGGGTTTATTTTGGCTTATAGACTGGAGGGGAAGCTCCATGATGACAGGGAAAACGATGGCATGAGCAGAGGCTGGACATCACCTCCGCCACAGTACTGCAAACAGCGGCAGGAAGGTGTGCCAAACACTGGCAAGGGGGAGCTGGCTCTAACCCATAATCCCACCCTCAAGAACACAGCTCCAACAAGGTTCCAATTCCAAAATTTCCATCAGCTGTGGACAGAGTGTTCAGAGCACAGTCCATGGAGGACACCTGCATCAAACTGCCATGGTCACCAAGCGCCATTGCCATGGCGATCAGTGTAGCACAGTAGTTAGTGCACGTGGGGCACTCACCTGAACTGGCACAGGTGGGGACTCTTGAACTTGTCGGTGGATACAGCCCCACTTACAGCTGAGAAAACCGCGATGAAGAGAGGAGGCAGGCCAGACTCCTCAGCAGGCAGGAGCTGGCTCTTGCATACCTGGTGAGCCTGCAGAGGCCCGTCAGAGATCCCCAGGTCCTGCCAGACCACAGCCATCTCAGCAAAATAGGCACCAAGTGAGAAAGGGCAATAGTCACCAGGCACTGACTCCAATGGGTGACTTCGCTCTCCCAGGATCTAGCCCTTGATGGGTGTGGTGGTTGGAATGAAATTGTCCCTCATAGCTTCATGTGTTTGTGATTTAAGCCTCATGCTCAGTCCCTAGCTGGTGGAGCCTTGCTGGTGGAGGACCTTGAGATTCAGTAGTCAGCCCAGCTTTTCAGTGCTGGACTCTTGCTGCTTCCTCCCAGCTGCTGTGACAAGAGGTGATGCCCAGCCTCTGCTCTGCCATGCTTTCTCCACCATGATGACACTTCCCTTCAAGACTGTAAGCCAGAATATATTCTTTCCTCCCAGCAGCTGCTGCTGGTCAGGTGTTTTGTCCTGACCAATGAGAAGGTAACTGCTACAGGAAGGGACTTCTCACACCAGACACCCTGGGGACATTGCCAAGACCAAAGGGTGGCCGGGAGTCCCTGGGTAACTCACCTGCTGGTAACTAGGGACCCCTGTTGTAAATGGATTCCTTTCGTGTCAGCTGGCCTGCCTCTTCTTCTCTACCCTTGCTGTGTATTTTCATTGTCACACCTGGTAAATTTCGTTCATTTTATTTGCTTTGAAAAAACAAACATGCTTGTGATTTTTATTGATCAATCCTAGCTTTATGTTCCTGGTTTAGCACTTGTTCGGCGTTTCCTCCTGGGTTGGAAGAGGGGCATAGTTTTCAGAGCATGTAGGTGGAGATCTGCTCCGGGGAGGAAACTGCAGGGCAGTCATCCCTGGGAAGGGTGAGGAAGGTGGTTAGGAGGCGGTGGCCAGAGATGGCACGATAGGTCTGCCAAGCTGTGCACCTGGGGCATCTGCGCATGCAGCCTTGCAGAGGTCAGCGCTGAGCCGGACAGGAGTCGGTGATTACAGTGGTATACCTGCCTTTCACTTTCCTCTCTTACCACCTCTTTGCTTTTTCTGTCATTAATTCTTCTGCTTCCCTGAGGCCTCTGTCCAGAGACAGCACCGAACGTGGTGGTAGAGAACCCTGAGGCATGCCACCGTCCTTTCACTCATGGGACCTGGAGCTTGGGGTGGGCTCCTCCGCCACCTTGAATCTCAGTTTCCCATCCATGAAAGCAGGTGACTGAGTCCTTCTGTCAAAGAGTCGTGGTAAGGATAAAGGAACTGGTGTCCACTATGTCTGGGAAAGACTGAGTGTGAGCCCAGAGGTCTGAGAGTTTCTGGCTTTTTGAGTTCATGGCTCCTTTATCACTAATTGCATACAAAAGTCAACAGGGGCTCTGGGAATTGCTACACATAGACACTAACTATGTGGGTGCCCTTCCCCTGAGTCCCCAGCCCTCCCTTAGAATGCTCACGTTCTACTCTGTGCAGTGCAGGTATTCCGACCCCCCATCCCAGCTCCTCACCCTGATGTACCTTGAACCCAAACTCCCAGTTTCCAGACACATAAACTGAGCCAAGTGAGCTGTCTGGTCAAGTCCCCAATAAGGCTCTGCTTGGGCTGAGTCCTCACCCTTACCCTATGCCCGTAACCCTCCAGGTGGAGGCCTGGCCACTCACTGAAGTCGCTCCACAAAGCTGGTTGGGACTCAGGAGACTCCTCTGAGGAAGGCTGGGTACAGCACCCAAGGATATTCTGAATGTGGCACTTTGCCCCCTAATCCACAAAGGGCTGCTGATACAAATTTCCCAAGTAACAAATTAGATGTCTTGTTTGGAATTAATATTTTGCGGCTCTTAAAGCCCTGGAAAAAAGACTGAATATTAGTTAGGTATTTAGTTGCTAAGAGACCAGTACGAAGGCAGGTGGCTCTGTATAGGGGGCTCAGGAAGCGCTTGAAAAGCCTGGTGTGTGCAGAATGAAGCCCTCCTCCTGCACTCCAATTTATTTTCAAGTGGACGGGCACTTCCACGTTCTACTCCCAGCTCTCTCGTTCCTAACCCAGTGTCCAGAGAGAGAGAGAGAGAGAGAGAGAGAGAGAGAGAGAGAGAGAGAGAGAGAGAGAATGAGGCTGGGATGGGGAGTCAGTCTGATACCCAGAATTCATATAAAAATACTGGCTGTTCATTTGTCCACTAACCCTCACACTCATGCACAGACATGAGCATAGGAATGTCCACACATAAAAGACATTTGTTAAATATTTTATTTATTCTTTTTCAAGGAATGAGAGAGAGAGAGAGAGAGAGAGAGAGAGAGAGAGAGAGAGAGAGAGAAAACAAGAGCACCAGGGCCACCACCTTGTGTGTCTGGCTTATGTGGGTCCTGAGGAATTGAACCTGGGGCCTTAGGCACTGGAGGCAAGTGACTTAAATGCTAAGCCATCTCTCCAGCCCAAAGACATTTGTTAAAAGAAGAAAAATACCCATGGGGAAGGCAGCTGACAGGGACTTTGCTTCGTGCACTAAGTCACACTTGACCCTTCCCCTGGAGCTGCCCCCCCCACATTGATGCCACATGGCATCGTGTTACCCATGGTTGGATGCAATTTGACTTGGGATAGATTCTGTGTTCTGGGAACTCTCTGAGATGTTGGGGAGTGTCCCTCTGCTGCTTTGGGACTCCCGAGGACCCAGAGGCAGCCTGTGCATGGTTCTTGGAGTGGGCAGCAGAGAGTCACAGGTGGCAGGAGGTGCCACACACAACCCACACTGCGGTGCCTCATCCCTCCTTGAGGCACCTGCGCTCTGGCCCGAGCCCCACGAGAGGGGAAGAGTCTGCTCTCTCCAGGCTTATCAGGAGCTCAAGTTGTTTTCTATTTCTTGCAACTAACAAATCCTAATTAATCCCTTTCCATTATTGGAGCTCACTCTGAAACTCATTTCCATCTTCGGCTTCTCCCAGGGGATGGTGGTATCCAGTGACTCGGTCCTCAGCCATCCTCGGGGCTTAAAACCTGGTCTGGAAACCACTTTCCAAAGCCACTTTCCTCTCAGAAATCCCTACCTGTCTCCGGGCACCTGGCAGACCCGTGGGCACCGGGGCAGATGAGGGTGTCGAGTTGGGGACAGGATCTTTTGTTTGCTGTGCCTGGAAATGCAGGCCTGTAATAGCTCAGGGCGCTTGGATGTGAGAGATGGTTAATGGCTACTGAGGAATAAGCAGGTGACAGTTCACCATGACTTCAATTCTGGCTCCACTGTTGCTTGGCCCACAGTCTGAGGTGCCTGACTACATTTCTTTCAGCCTCACTTTCAACACCTGTGTATTAGGAAAAGTGGTTCTAGGCTCGGAACTCACATGAGGTCACCTGCTGTTAGGAGTTTCGATGAATCTCCCCCACCCCCAACCCACCAGTCACTACCCTCAGCACATGGCTGGCTGTGGAGTCAGGGTCTCTGCCACAATAAACAGGCCACTCAGGTGGGCTGAAGCCCATGAGCTAGTGTCCTGGATAAATGGAGTGACTCAGATTTAGACGTGACAGGAAGAAGATCTACCTCCTGAGCCATTGAAGGCCAGACATTGGTAGTGGAAGGCCATGGCCTCTCTCCATCAGAACTCTGGGAGTCTTCCCTTTGGACACCTGGATGTCAGGCTTATGCCCGCCCACTACAGCCGGAAGAGAGTAAGTCCCCATTGTCACTGTCAAGCCAGAACACCTCTGTAAAGAGTGTGTAGACGAGGCTGCAACCTGTGCTCCCTGGCCCTTCCCTGTCCTCATCTCTGGCTTCCCTCCTCTCCCTCTCCTCCTGGGTGTCCTCAGACCCCCACCCATTCTCACACTGGCTGATCGTAGCCCAGACCTTCTCCTCAGAATTGCACTCTCTTGGGGGAGGATGAGGCACAAAGGGCTCCGGATGTAGCTCAGTACTTCAGGAGGTTTGCTGGGCCATGAGGGCCCTTCTCTGCTGGGGCTTTTATGCTGCCAAGACAAAATGAGACCATTGGGGTGGTCACAGCCCACACGGCTCATGTCCTTGTTACAGGGGGTGATTTGGATGCGACCTTTCATGCAGAGAGACTGGACGAGAATCCAGGGTCTTGGTCCACTGTTTCCTGTTAGAGAAATACTCAGTGACAGTTCAGGTGGGTAGGAGGCAAGGAGGCCCAGTCTTGGGCTCCTGAAACCAGGCTCATACCAACTGCCAACTGGTGTGTGACATGATCCTTCCCAAAAAACAACCATTGCCGTCTTGATCAGAAGCAGCTGTGACTACTCAGGAGACAATATCCAGCGTGGGCCTGTTGACATTCCCCAACAGGAGGAGAGGGCAAGACAGTGTCATCAGACTCACATCCACGATCTCAACCACCCCCTGTGCCAGCTGATGGAATGATACAGCAGGTCTTGTGGCCTCAGGGGGACATGGGGCTGATGGAGAGAGGGTGGGTGATCAAGGGACAGGTGCTCCACCCAACAGCTATGGCTGTCCATGCTGGGATGAGACTTCGATGCTAAGACGGCTTTGGGGTCTCTACACTCGCCCATGCTCTGTAAGAACCCCAGTAAGCCCACCAGATTGAGCTCTGGTGGGGTTGTCCTTTGGCCTATCATTGGTGCCCTAGTCGGGGGAGGGGGAGCAGGCAGTTGTCAGTATCTCCCTGGGAAAAGTTCCACATAACACTGAGCTCTTCAGAAAAGACACAATGGCCTTGGACACCATAGCATCTGGGGAATTTTGTTCATTTTAGAGATGGAGTCTGTCTTCCCCTCTATACCACATCTGTCACATTAGACTGGCAGAAGCCAATGGGGGCTCCCCGACTAAAGAATAAGAGGGTCCCGGGGGCCAGCAAAGGAGCCCTCAGTGGGAGGGACTGGGAGAGATAGGGGGAGGAGGGAGAGCAGACAGAAGGCAACGGAAACCCAAGCAGAGAAGCCTTCTGGACTCTCCACCAGGCCTGGCTGTCACATGTTAAAATTTTCATTTGCTCTGGCGATGGGTGAACTGTCTGGTCTTTCCCGAGTTTGTCCATCAGTGGGATGGCTCCCAGCAAGGAGGCCCTGGGATTCCGAGTCCACTAAGAGACTGAGGGAGGTCTGGGATGCCTTCTGGACTCATAGCAACCCTGACCTCGGCGGTGGCGCTCCGCTACCTGCCACTGGAGGGGTAGGGGCAGGACAGCAGAGTTCTGGCCCTGTAGCTGCCTCTATGGTGACAGGCATCTTAGAAAGAGAAATGAGGCCCAGAGCCCAAGCGGTCCTTTGAAGGGCACATCTTAGGGATTCGGGAGAGCCTCACGTCCCCTTGCTCTGTGTTCTGTGCTCTGCCTGCTCAGCCCATGTCAGCCTCTGGTGCCCTGTCCCAGCTGGGCCAGACAAGCATCCCTGCACCAGGCTTTCTCGAGGCAGCAGTGGCCTCTGTCACAAAGGAGCTGTTCAGAGACCATGAACTCCAGGCTTGGGGCTTCAGTGGGCTTACCTGTCATCCACGTCACTTGGGGGCCCGGAGGTGGAGGACCCATCTGGACCAGAAGCCTCTGATTGGTCTTTTCCTCTTCAGCCTGGGCAGAGGAAAGCACTGCTCCCCACCTGCCTCTCTGCTCCTCTCCCTTCTGCTGCAGCCCCGCTGGTTCCTTCCCTGCCAGCGCATCACACTGAGAGGCTTCCCCTTCCAGAGTCAAAGCCACTATTAGGCTAGACGTTTCCATGGAGATAAGGTAGGTAAGACTTTTTCCTAATGAACACTCTTTGATCCATAACACTGTCTCCCTGTGGGGGGACACTCTGGGACACACACACACACACACACACACACACACACACACACACACACACACACAATCGATCTCACCCTCCTGAAGATGGCCCTTGATCCAAGCCATTTCTTCAGCGGAGTTTCTGTATGCGCAGTCTCTTTGCTGTCCTAGGGACTGTGACACATGAACACGAGCAGGAGAAAGTCGTCTTCCCGAAGGAACTGGTGGAAAGGAATGAGGAAGAGCATTTAGGTTAGGCTGGCGCACATTGCCACATAAATAATCGGAAGGCTCTTTGGTGGGCACATTGTATCTATTTAGCCAAACGCCATCATACCTTCCCCACTAGGGCTTATGACCTCCAGGCCATTTTGGGTTTTCAGCACCAGACGGGAATTCCCTCCCATGGAGGAGGCCTCAAGTCCAATCAGAGAGCAGTTGGTTTCCCTTATAACACACATGTCACCATGGCACCAGTTGGTACATTTGGCCTGGCTGGCCAGCCATGTAGCTTACAGGGTCCACTTTTGGTTATGACTGTTGATGACTTTTTTCCCCCAACAGGCTGAATAGCTCTTACCTTTCTTAGGTATTGACCGTATTCCTTGAGAGGCTCCGAGCTTGTTTGGACCAACCTCCCATCAACCTATGGGGTCCCCTTCCTTATCCACAAGACATCAGTAGGGAAACGAGGGTTCAGAGACATTCAGCCATTTCTCCAGAGCCATCCGGATTGAAGCTGGGCTTTAAACTCACTAAGGAGGCTCTACAAGAATGCCTTTGAACAGACCGGTGGCAATGTGCCACTCTCCGTGGGCTCCCAGAGCAGGGACACATCAGATCAGAGTGTCCTGGGAAACTTGAGTGTGGGAGCAGGGTGACCAGCACTGGGTTGTCTTCCAGAGAGGAGCAGAGCACAGGTCTGGCCACTAGGGAAACCCTCGTGTTCAGTTTGAGCATGGGGAAAGATCCTCAGCTGACCCCCCCCCCCCTCAATGTTCCATTCTGGGGCTCTAGGCAAGCTTTCAGATCAAGGCTGGGCTTGGGCAGGGGGCTCCATGGTGAGCAGTCCCTGCTGGGAAGCACACTGCTGGAAATCCAGCAGAGCCCAGCTCCAGGGGCCTAGGGCAAGCCATTTCTTGACCATATTTTGGAGAAAAAAAAATAGGCAGCTTTCTTCAATTCTCAAAGTACTAGTTTCCTTCCTTTGAAAAGAAGACTAAAAACCGGAGCCAACTCTGAGGGTGGCTTAATGATTCCTCGCAGAGTGCTGGGCAAGCCCTTGCAGAAGCCCCTGGTGTATTACATGCACTCGGTAAATTATGGCTCCTAATATTAATTTTTAATTACTCTTGTGATTATTAAAATGAACTCTAAGACCAGGAATCTGGAATATGAGCTGCAAGGAAGCAAAATCCTCTGAATCAAAATTATCTCCAATGTCTACTTTCCTCTCGATTCTCTGCTGGGGCCGAGGAGGGGCCCCTGGAGGGGAGCTCTCTGATGGGCTTGCCCTTTCAGAGCGCTCATCGATACTGGAGGGCCGGGCTGTCTGGCTCCAGGCTGCTCCTGGGCTGAGTCACATTAAGCCAGAGCTGTTCAGGGTCATAGAGGGATGCTGCCTGTGCAGACTTGGGAACTCTGCTATCCCTGGCCAGCTGAGGGCTGAGGCAGTATGAAATCTAAGGGCGGGGCAGCCAGGTTAAAACAGTCTAGGAAAGTCATTTCTTGAACTGGGAAAAGTCCTCAGAGCCTGGGATGACCCGTGTCAGGGAGCACCAAGGAGTGTTTTATCGTGTAGGCATTCATTACACAGGATGCAAGCATTTAGGAGCACTGTGATGTCCTAGGGACGAGAACACGTCATGAATGAGAGCAGGATAAAGTCATCCTCCAAAGCAGCTTGGATGGCGTGGATCAGAGCACGTAGGTGAGCCTGGAACACAGTCACATACTGGTTGGCTTGGCTATAGCATTAATAAATGCTTTGCTGTGGACCTGGTAGCATAGACTTGTCATCCAAGCCACTAGAGAGGTGGAGGCAGGACGATCACAAGTTCAAGTCCTGCCTGGACTACTGAATGAGATCAAAGCCTACCTGTCTCAATGTGAGAAGGGAAACGGAACACTGGGGAAGCAGCTCAGTCGTATACACCCTGGCCTATCAAGCTGTGGGTTTGCTTCCCAGCACTGAAAAAAAGATTCCCATGAAAAGGAAAGCCGCAAACCAACCATGGACGATCTCAGTCGGTGTGATGATTCAAGCTGGCCACTGTTCTCTCCAAGCTCTGATGTCCCTCCCCGTAAACGCTGGGTAACAAGGGTCATCAGCAGAGCAAGCAGGTACAGCCAGCCCCCCCCGCCCCCACCCCAGTGCTCAAAACTCAGCAGCTGACGCTGTGTGTGTCATGCTGTTGGAGGACAGGCTGTCCACCTAGTTCCTGACCCTTCCCCAAGGACACACAGCACCCACCCAGTCTGCACATTGGACCTGAGTAGACCTCACACAACAGAGCAGAGATCTCTAGCGGAGCCAGTGGATTTCCCTCCCCTGCTCTTCATGTATCTGTGTTGGCATCGGTGACATGTTCTAAACACGCCCCGTCTTCCAAAGCTGCCTGCAGAGCATGCACACGTCTGTCGCAGCATAGTTCACAGAAGGGAACTATCCTCAAGGCTACCCTATATCCAAGGGGTTGGAGATGCTAACCCACACCCACCGTGCTCAGGGTGTGCTGAGTACTGGGTGGAGAAAAACACCCAGAGTTACTTTAGAAATGCTAAGTCACATGGGCTTGTTTATAACTCCCAAATTAACGATTCTTCATTCCAGAAAAGTGCCTGCTTCCTGCGGACTAAGGAAGGAATATAAAGCAGGGAGTCTCGTGCTTTCGCTCCCACGAGCACCACGCGTGTGCACAGGTTCTGAGCCATCTCAGTCACCGATATCCTCCAGATCCTCTCTGTTCCCCAGGGGAACTCTGGAGGGTCGCTGTTGAAATGAGGAGAAAATTGGTTATAAATCAACTTAATTTTCAAAGATATTAATCCAAGGAGAACCCGATTTTGTGTGCGTGTGTGTGTGTGTGTGTGTGTGTGTGTGTGTGTGTGTGGCAGTGTGGCTCCATTAAGAAGTACCTGAATGCATAAGAAATTAAAAAAAAAGAAAGAAAGGTGTCTCTTAATTCAGAGTCATGGACATGTATTACATTGCAGTCATATTCGATTTCTAAATGTCCTCAAGCCCACTCCCTGGTTTTCGTTCACTTCCCCAGTCTGGCATAACATGGAATGTCCCTAGTGGGATGTGTGACAGCAAGGTGTTTACAGATGGCTAAGAGCCCAGAGGCCCTTCGATGTGTGTCCTCTGCCTCACAGAGATGCTTTGGGCTGCACCATGGGGTGGGGGAGAGTGCAGCAGGGAACCTTCAGTCCAAAGAGATCTAACGGAAAGTAGGCCAAGGCAAAACGAAGCCAGACCCTGAGACTGGGAGACTTAAGTAGTGTTGTGGTTCAATGGAAAAAGTGTGGTACCGTTGTCACTGAGTTCAGGAGCTCAGAACCTATGTAGAAGCAAAGGTCTGTTCCACACACATCTGTAAGCCTAGCGTGCCTGCAGTGAGAGGGGAGGTAGAGACAGGAGAGTTACTAGAAACTCGCAGGCGAGCTAGCCTGGCGCACACAGTAGACAAGAAGAAACAAGTTCAGGGCAAAGAGGGACCCTGACCTGGTGTTACAGTCATTTCTCTCTCCACGAAAGGCAGCTATGAGAGGCGAGTTTCCATTTTTCTTTTAGCTGACTGTCTTAAGGAGAAGCTCCATGATGTCAGGGAAGGCATAGCATGAGCAGAGGCTGGACATCACCTCTGCCACAGCAGATGGGCAAGAGCAGCGGGAGAGGGAGCTGAGCTCTGGCAAGGGGGAGCTGCTGGAACACCCCTAAGACCACCCCAGGGAACACTGCTCCTCCTGCAAGGCTCTACCTCCCAACCTGCCTCTAACTGGGGACCAAGCATTCAGAACATATGGGCTGCTGGGGATTGGCCACTGACTTTCACATGTGTGCTGTGACAGACGCACATCTGCACACACAGGGTTTCACTCCTTGACAATTGCTGCAGTAAAGGACCAGGACCAAGTGATACAATGGACAAACCACCTGAAGCCATAATCCAGGTGCTCTCCACAGTTGCCAGCAGGGACATGGCCAATAGGTTCAATAGGTGAGGACCATCTGCTGACAGGTACACTGTTGTGCACGGTGCTGTCTGTGTGTCCCTGTGTCTATGAACTCTACAGTGTTCCCTCCCGCTTCCTGCCTGCCTCTGCCCTGTGACGGGTCTCTCTGCCGCCCTCCTGTTCCTCAAGCCGCTTCTACTTAAACCAGGTTATCCAGGGTCTAAGGTGGTCTGAAGGTCAGGTTGTGGAGGAGGGGCCTGGTCCTGGTGGAGACTCTCATTCCCAGGAGCCCTTGAAGGAGAGGACTTTCTGAGTGTCCCTGCAGGATGCTGCAGCACACCCTCCCACACAGTCCAGGGTCCAGGGCTCTGCACCATGGAGCAGGAGCCTTGCACCTGCACGTGAGGGGGGAAGGACTCTTGTTACTGGAAATGGTAGAGAAAGGAAGGCAAGGTGCCTGATTGAATGAGAAAGGTTTTACTGGATTTTGGAATTTGTTGATTATACATCTCCAAGACTTGAGAGACATTTCTAATACCCTAAGGCCAGAGCAGGTCTCCTCTCTGATCCCTTGGGCCTTATTTCTTATGCATCCTGAGTTTTAAGTATACTGTTTTATAGCTGCTCTCTTACTCTAGAACATTCTGGAAATCTGGATTTTTTTTGAGGTGGTTAAGCATGTTCTACATACCCAGGCACTGTCCTGGCCATACCACCTTGGGTTACATCCAGTGACATCTCAGGTAGAGGTACAGGTCCGTCCTATGGGATCAGGATCTGGGTGGTGGAAGATAGGGCCTGACATGCGCACTCACCGCCATTCATATAAGAATGGGTCTCCCTCCTGGCTGCAGAGCTTGGCTGGGGATCAGCTCACCAAGGAGGTTGAGAAAGTGTTTCTTGGGGTTCGTGGTTTTCTCACAGTCCTCATGGGACGAGGGTGGTGCTGGTTTACTGATGGTCCTGGAGGGATGGATACTGGTTTCTCAACTGAAAACAAAGAAGGGAAGTCTCCAGGAGAGCAGGTGGAGGTGGGAGTGTCCAGGAGAGCAGGTAGAGGTGGGAATGTCCATGAGAGCAGGTGGAGGTGGGAGCATCCATGAGAGCAGGTGGAGGTGGGAGTGTCCATGAGAGCAGGTGGAAGTGGGAGCGTCCAGGAGAGCAGGAAGAGTTGGGAGCATCCATGAGAGCAGGTGGAGGTGGGAGTGTCCAGGAGAGCAGGTGTAAGTATTCAAACAATCCAAAATGAAGCTTCCTTCATGGAAATTGCTTCCCCTCATGATGAGTCTTGCTCATTCAGCCTGAGGGTTGGTGTCAGGATACAGTGCCAGGAGTCGTCTGAGACAGCTTACGCTTCTGCCAGTCTCCATCCAATCCTGCTGGAGGAACGCCTGCCATTCAGGGTCAGAAAAGATGTATGTTTGGCCTCAAATGTTTGCACTCCTCAGCTCTGGGGTGTAGGTTCTTGGCAAAAGTACTTCTCCTTTTGAAAGACTGCTGCTCACTGTTAAACCTTGTTGGGGACTCTTCAGGCATGGCTGCCAGGAAAAGGCATTACCCAGCTGGTGTCCCTAGGATCCGTCCCTCTGTTTGCGACCTATTGTCTGAAAATGGCACAGATAGAAAGGCCTGGTTTGTGATAAGGACCCAAGGTGGTTATGGGAACTAGGAAGGACAGTTCCTGGCATCCCTCATCAGAGGTTTCATGGTCTTGCTGGAATCTGGGGTCTCACTCTCAGTCCCTCCCCCCCCCCCGCCATGTCTTAGGTGCTTCTCCAAGCTAGGTGACTCACAGATGCTGACCACATGCTCCACTAGGGACCCATGGATGGATGGGCTGGGCTTGGAGGTCGTGACTCTCTGTTAGTTCGTCTCTCATTGTTGGGAGCGAATCCCTGACTCAGACAACTTGAGGAGGAAAGATTTATTTGATTCACAGTTCGGGGGAATTCAGTCCATCGTGGCAGGGAAGGCGAGAGCAGCTTGCAGCTAAGGCTGCTGGTTACACTGTGGTGCAGTCAGAGATCTTAGTGCTCCAGCTTAGTGACGCAGAGACAGCCCTAACCAACCCTGAAACTCCAGCCCTGCAGCCCCGCATCTGCCAGCTAAGCCCCACACCCCAAAGATTCCACAATCTCCCAAAACAGTAGTACCAGCTAGGGACCAGCTAGTGTTCACACGCACCAGCCAAAGATTCTAACTGTTGCATCAGCCACCCTCAGAATCAGCACTTTATCCACAGAGCCAAACGGAGCCTAGAAGTATTGTCCCATCAGCCTTTGTCTCTCCCGACCCTGTCCCCTCTCTGAAAGGCCATTTGACGATGTCAGCGTAGATGGACACTGCTTCCACACCAGGTACCATTAAGTGTGGCTGAAAATCAAAATGCCCTTTTATGAATGGGGCCATTATCAGGAAGGTGGGGCATGCCTTTCCATAGAGACCCCTCCAGGTCACACTTCACAACAAACAGGGAGCAAAGCATCATCCCAGGAAGGGAGGGTCACCTACATTGGAATGCCAGGATTTCATGGGAATCGCTGCAATGTACAGTGTGGAGGGGATGGGAGCCCTGTGATTCATTGCGTACCCAATGTCATTTTTCCTTAGAAATTTAGAACCAGGGGCTGGGAAGGTGGTTCAGTGGTTAATGACTCTCGCTTACAAAGCCTGCGGGCTTGGCTTCGACTCCCTAGTACCCACATAAAGCCATATATACAAAGTGGGGTATATCTGCAATTTGATGCCAAGAGGCCCTGGTGTGTCTATTCTATTTCGCTTTCTCTCTTTACCCCCATCCTTCTCTCTCACTCTCACAAGTAAATAAATGACAATATTTAAAAATAACAGAAATGATATTTCTGATCTCCTGGGATCAGTGTGGCCCTGAACTTGGAGCCTGGTGCCAGGAGAGAGCAAAGGAAGCTGGGCAGCAGGAAGAGGCGGCACGGTGCGGGTAAAGGGGGTCTCCAAGAAAATTCAGTCTGTTCTTCGGGCTTTGGTTCCCTTTGCTTTCAGTGGAGGTGTCCCGTCCCAGGCCCCTGTCCTCAGGGCGAGGCAGATAGAGCCTAGGGGCAGGGAGAGAGGCAGGCAGGGTATCAAGCATGCAAGGGGGCCCCTGATGGCTACTGTGTTTACCTAATAGTGAGATGCTTTTGTACCACAGAGCTGGAGGAGCCATCTTGGGAGGATTTGCTTTAATGGTTAATAAAGGAGAATGGTTGTAAATAAAAAATAAATAACTAAAGCCAACCTCTGCATTATCTGCTCCCGCTACACAGAAGTCGAATCTGCTCTCTTGGAGTGACTTACACTCGGCTTCCTTGGAACCAGCAGATCACAGTCCCCAGGAATGGGTGCCAACTGCTGCTGGCAGCCATGATGGGGGAGCCGGCGCCTACCAAGGCTGAGCTTCCACACAGGGAGCAGAGAGAAACCACAACTCTCTGAAGCTAGGCTAATGGGAAATATTCATGAGATAAATTGCTTCTTAATATTTCCTTTCAGTCTGCCCGAAAGCCTTCTAAGTCAGGCCCAAGCGTGTGGATGGGACAGAAGGGTGTAGTCAGAGGAGCCCTCCTGCTGGGCTTCCTCTGCCACCTCATGTGCCACTTTGTTTCTGGCTGCGCATGGGTACTGGGGGGATTGAACTTGGGCCTTAATGATACGGGTTGCTGCTAATTAATAGTAAGCAACGCGGGGGGAGAGAGAGAGAGTTTTGGAATCCTCCCTTCCCCCTCCTCCTACTCCGAGTTCTTGTCCTCTAATGCCAAAGAATTGTACACAGGGACAGAATTAAATTTTAATTACACATTTATTCTAATTTAGTAGATCAGGAAAAGGGGAGTTGGATGGGGAAAT
>PVHP010010070.1:23465-48766 GCA_004024765.1 Zapus hudsonius | reverse complement strand
GTAACATGTAAACATTTGTAACATGTAAACAGAAGGAAGAAAAGCCCAACATGTAACATGTAAACATTTGTAACATGTAAACAGAAGGAAGAAAAGCCCAACATGTAACATGTAAACATTTGTAACATGTAAACAGAAGGAAGAAAAGCCCAACATGTAACATGTAAACATTTGTAACATGTAAACAGAAGGAAGAAAATCCCAACATGTAACTTGTATACATTTGTAACATGTAAGAAGGAAGAAAAAAACATTCAATGCAATTATAATCCCTAGTACTGTCACCTCTCAGAGTCAACAGGGCAAGTCCATCGTTGCCCATCATGTCTACTTTAACCTATGATCTTTTTTTTATTTTTTAAAATATTTTATTTATTCAATTTCAAGCAGAGAGATACACAGAGAGAGAGAGAGATAGACAGAGACAAACAGAGAGAAAGCACCAGGGCCACCACCTTGTGGATCTGGTTTATGTGGGTCCTGGGGAGTTGAACCCAGGGCTTTAGGCACTGGAGGCAAGTGCCTTATCCGCTAAGCCATCTCTCCAGCCTAACCTATGATCTTTGAAGCTGTGGTTTATTCTATGCTTTAAAGCTAAGTTTATTCCATGTGTAGTACTTTCATTGTCTTGTAGTAGAATATTTTTAAACACACATCATAAATTAAAGTGCACACTCTTAATGATTTTGCATGTCATATAACTGAAAGATAAGAAAATAAGAACTTTGGGAACTCTCAGTCTTTTCTTCTATTTCTTTTCAGCCATGTGAGGATCTAAAAGCAGAAAGTGTTAAGGAAACCTCAAAGTTATAAATAATACACATTTAACTCTGGTAAGACATAAAAACAGATTCATCAATGTCTGTTCTACACATCTGTGAAAATAGGATGCCATGTGTACTTCTGTATGAAATCAAGCTGTAGTCTCCAATCTCACTTTGGATTAACAGGCTAGTTAATAATTAAAATATTGTATGCACACCTAGGTAAGAAATTACCTTGGGGGTACATTGGAATCATAGATATATATTATGGTTAGATATTTTTTATTTCATTTCAGAACATCAAGTAAGGTCCTTGCTAATTATATTTTCTCTTCACTTCATATATTTTATGTTAACATATCATTGGGCAAATTTTATAAATAGCTCCCAATATATTTTCATGACAACCTATGTATTTTCATATAGTTATACCTTAAGATATATAGTTACATGTTTTCTGAAGGATTATCAAATCCAAAATATGTCTAGTTAAATTAAACCAGTCACCTAAAGAACTTTTTTCTCTATTTCAGGTTAATATTTGACATGGCTCAAATATAATGAGCTTTTGTTACAAAGCCGGCAGTTTAAAATGAATATATTTCTAAATGAAAAAAAAAAGAGCTAACATCCCAAAATCTACATTTAAGATAAATACGTTTCTCATTTGAGAGAACAGCATGATAGAAAGTTTGTTGAAATAATAAAAACCAAGGTTCTAAATGAAAGACAAATAATTAAAAAGTACTGAGAAATGCTTCACCAATAGAAATGTAATAAAGACATATCAATGACTCACTTCTTGTCTCTGAGAAATATCACATCCTGACCTTTTCTCTCTCTACTTGATACTTGAAGGTGTTTTTTTTTAATTTCTAAATACATTTTGCATTGAAACAATTCACTTTTTTAACTCCTCAGTGTCCTTGCTGCTTCTGCACCCATGGTCTCATTTGTCTTTCCTCTACAGATTTGGACAGCAGTTGTAATTAAGCAAGACTTGGAAAACAAGAAACAGGAGATCAAATCGGCTCAGCAGCTCGCCTTCGCTTTCCTTTCTCCATTGCTTATTGAGGATTTAGCTGCTCTTGTCATTTTTCCCCTGTGCTATAGACCATGAAACAAAATCTTTAAAGTTCAAATGCACAAACTTGGCCAGAGCAACAAATAAAGGATTGACTAGTCTCAGCAATGGAAGGCTAATTGGCATCTCATGGCTTCAGTTTTCATCCGAAGGACTGTTGGCACTGATTCTTTCAAGAAAAAAAATCATCAGGATATTAACTAAAAGAAAGGAAGGGAGACAGAATGCTAAGTGTGTTAGTTGGTTAGGGAAAATTTCAAATCTTCTTTTCAGTATTAGTTCACAGCCAAATGATTCCTTAGGCTTTCATATGTTGGGAGAAAATTCTCTCAGGATCGCTGAGATTTTTGCACAGCTTGCAAGCAGATGTACTGAGGAGTTTTGAACAGGACTTCTTTTCAAGGATATTTGTACAGAGAACAACCAAGGGACTTTGAGGAATGTCTTATTACAGAACCAGAAGGTAGTTTTGTTTACTGTCCAGTGTAATAAAGATAATGCATCCCTCTGGGGCAAAATTAAATAGGTTTGTTTGTGGCATGTTGCAAAAGATTGGCATTTTGAAAGCTTGGGGTATTCTGGCTGAGAGAGAAACACATTGCTGCCCAAGCTCCGTCTATATCACCAGAATTTGTATGTGGAGCCCGGAGACTATGGGGAACCTGTGGGAACATGGACCTTATGCTGCCTGTTGTGATATGACTAATAAAGACCTTTATCTCACTCACAGAAGGTTCTTTTTTTTTAACCACCATCTATTAGACTGTGGTCAGCTAACTTGGCAATTGGCAAAACAGAGCAGGATCTCAGACACTTCACACTTCCAGATACCTATTATAATTTGAATTGTCCCCCAAAGGCACGTATGTTGAAGCCTTGGTCCCTAGCAGGTGGCACACTTGGGAGGTGGTACAATATTAGGAGATGGGGAATAAGTTGTCACTTATTGGAATAAGTATATTAAGTGGAATAAGTTTGTCACTAGGTGACTCGTCTGAAGTGTGTTGTATGTCCTCACCTAAACTTTCTCCTTCCTTGCTCCTCCTCCTCCTTTTCTTCCTCCTCTTCCTTCTCTTCTTCTTCCTTCTCTTTTTTCTCTTCCTCCTTTTCTCTTCTTTCTCTTTCTCTCTTCCTCTTTCCCCTCAGCTTGGCTGCCATGAGGAGAGCAGTCTCTTCTGTCACATCTTCTGACCACCTCTCTTTAGGCACGAAACAGAGGAAGCAAATGACCTAGTTCTACGTTATCTGAAATTGAGATAGAATGAATCTGGATGGCTCAGTGGATATAGGGTTTGCAATACAAGCCTGTGGTCCTGAACTTGGATGCCCAACACCCAGGTAAATGCTAAGTGGACACCTATAACCCTTGCACTCAGGAGGTGAAGACAGGGGAGCCCGGAGTGGGCTGGTTAGCTAAATGAGCCAAGTCCTTGAGTCTTGGGATCAAGTGAGAGACCTTATTTTAGTAAATAAGATGGAAAATGATACAAGACACTCAACGTTAACCTTTTCTCTCCACATGTTCACATATAGCATTGCACCCACACACATGTGAACACACCTACCTGCACACCATACAAATATACACATTAAAAAAAAAGTGTTGACCAAATGTTTATACCACAGGACCAATTTATTTATTCATCATTTGTTCAAATTATCTAACCCTCACTCAGAATAACAATGGGAAGATTTAATGCCCTGAAACCTTTACTTTTAATGAAATGGTTGCACTATCCTTATTGTGAATATGTGTTACATGGTACTTCTGTCTCTTTGCTTTCTGTTGAAATACTAGTTTTCACTGGAAAGTGTCTGGATAGGAATCATAATTTTAAATAAAGATTTCTCATGTATAAATATGTCCAAAATAAGGTAATGGAAGAAGTGACCATCAGACCAGTACTAAGGAGTGTACAGACCTACAGACATACTGCTTTGCTGTGCACACCTGATTTACCTCACGGACACCAGGTGCTTGTAGCTGCTATCTCCTCTGACTGGATATGTACCCAGACCCATCTCTGAAATCGATACACTTTTTGTTATTCAGGATAGGACAAGCCTATTAGATATACATAATGTTGGAATATCTTGAGTCAATGTTTTCATAAGCCCTTATCAAAGTAAACTGAAAAGGAAGGAGGCATCAAAAATGGCCAAAGATTATGGTCAGAGTAAGCAACTAACAGAGGGGTTTTTGTTCAAGAGAAATCATTCTTGATTATAAAACTGAGATTGTATATATTTTATTCAACTAAAAGCTGCTTAATCATACCAATATTACAAGGAATGGGTGGATATTTAGGAAAATTACAAGAGCCAGGGACCAGTGCACATAAACAAAAGCTTTCTTTTTGTTCCTCTGATCCAGATGGACAAATTATTATTTCTAATATGCATTGAGTCAGAATCAGATTGCCTTAAACATAGAAATTACATGGAAACAGTGCCCACATGCAGCATTCTTAGTCATTATTTTCCCAGATTTGCAAATGAATGGTCGTGCCTCAAATAGATTTCCTAAGCTCACAGAGGAAGCAAGGGGCAGCACATTGGTGTAAACCTAGGTTTTCCTGATCCCCAAACCTCATTAATTTGAATTCTTTAGTACAGTCATCCATGGAGCTATGAAGACTGAAAAGGATGATATTCACTGCTTAGAATAGTATTAGGCACATTGCAAATGGATGTTGTTATTATTACTGATAATGGTAATACGTTACAAAAATGTCAGTTGAATTTAGTCAGATTTTAGCTCAACACAGAGTCCAAAACATTGATTCCATTAACAATGCTTCCTTCTACTTTAACTTAGTGAAGGAGGAACAGGAGAAAGATAGCAGTCATCCAGGAACAAAGGCTCAAAGGAAACATGGCTCCTGGCCTGCCCTGGCAGGACTGGAACCTGTGTCTGGTCCAGCCTCATCCAAGATGGTTTAAGCAATTACTCAGCAGCAGCACTTCGTGCTTCTTCCTTCACCTGGCACACCTGTGTGGCACCTCCTGAGCAAACCCTTGAGTCCACCAGCCCTACACACCCGAGTCTGATGAGGAGCCTCGTCCTTAGTAGAGGTTTGGGTCATATCAAGGAATGGAATCATGTATGGACTCTTCGTGTTGTCACCTCTCTCTTCCCTTTCCCTGGGAAAGGGCAAGCATTTCCTTTTGCCTGGGTATTTTCCTACTTGCTTCCTGCATGTATTTTGTTTCTGTATATTTTCCCGTTTTGCTACATGTGATATTTCTTCAAGCTCTGAACACTTGATAATCCTCTCTTAGCTTTTCTTGAGCCCCTGGGTGAGTGTGAAGGGGAAGGGAATCTCTTGGCATGGACTCTCAGGCTCTGCTTTCCAGGTGTGTGTGCCTTGTATACACGTGTGTGTGTGTGTGTGTGTGTGTGTGTGTGTGTGTGTGTGTGAGAGAGAGAGAGAGAGAGAGAGAGAGAGAGAGAGAGAGAGAGAGAGAGAGAGAGAGAGAGCATGCGCCTTCTCTAGAGACTTTTTCCTCTGGCATTATTCTGTGAAAGAGACCCTCTCCATTCTCCCCTGGCCCCACTCTCCAGCCTAGCAAGGGGAAAGAGTTCCCTTCTAGCTTGAGTCTTTCAGTGAGCCTTCCCCTGGATCCTAATTCACCCTAGTGTAAACATCAGAGCTCATAATTCACCCTTCTCAGAGTCCCGTTTTTCAATCCATTGCTAAATCAGATAGGAACTCAAAAGCTGGTGTCCACAGTCCTGGGATCTCCTGTATCCTTATAAAGTCTAATCCTTCCCTGCATCTCTGGGAATGTTGAGTCTGGGATGTTTAGTTGGAGACAATCAAGTACACCAGTGAGCTCCTGGGAACATGATGAGATAATTGTGGTTAAATTTAGACAAGTGCTCCAGATGAGCACAGAAACACCCCTGCCTGGTGTAGGAGAGCTGACACTTCCCCTCAGTTAGACATGATTATATAAGAAGACCCACTCAGCTGGTTCTAGGTATGACAAGCTGCTCCTAAGAAGCTTCCATAAGTCAGATATCTTTCTTCTTGGCACTGTCAGACTTACTGGCCACTCCCAGAGAACCCAGCCTCGTCAGCATGTCTATACCCTTTTATCTGATACCACCAAACCCATAACTGACTTTCAGCATTGATTGAAGTCTCTCCTAAAACTAGCTTCTAGCAATGAAGCAAATATGATCTTTTCCTCTGTGGGTTTCTCAGCACTGAAAAGGGAAGGGACACACTATACTGCTATTCCAAAATTACGTTTAAAATGAATTCTAAAAGAATATTTTTTAGGCATGTGTTCCCTGTAGAAATTTGAAGTAAAATTAACGTTTGACTTCAAAACCTTCCCAGATCATTTAAGACTAAGCATACACGCTAAAAGTAGGGTAGCTTGAGCTCCTATGACACTCTCGTGGCACATTTCAACCCCCTTGAGCTCCGCTCTGTCTATAATACCTGTGTAAGGGATGGAGCCAATCCAAGGGTAGAACAAATCCCCCAGCACCTATGAATCTGCAGAGAATGCTAATTACCTTGAAGAAGGAAAGTGTCAAAAGCCACATTTCATCCTGTCTGCTTTGCTGCAATCTCTTATGAAAGAGGGATTTGAAAATGAGCAAGGAGCTGTCCTTTATCCGTGTTTTTGAACTAGAACCAGCCAGAGTTTGCAAAGGGTAGAGCTACCAAGAAGCAGAAGAGGGGAGGACAGGAGAGAAGGCTCAGCAGTTAAAGACACTTGCTAGCAAAGCCTGCAGCCCAGGGTCAATCTCCCAGTACCCACTTAAAGCCAAATACACCAATATCCATATATCTGGAATTTATTTGCAGTGGTAAGAGTTCATGAGGTGCCCGTGCTCTCTCTTTCTCTCTGTCTTTCTCTCTCTTCCTTTGTCTTTCTCTCTCTCTGTACCCCTCTCTCTCCCTGTTTGCAAATAAAATTGAAGAGGGGAGAGCAGCTCATCATGCCTTTTATTGCTTCAAAAGCCACTCTGAGATCAGCATCCTTATGGACACTGTGTACAATGTGAGCATAGGAAAAAGCTGCACACGTGTGGACTACATCTGAGTCTCTGTGGATATGCAATGCCAGTCTTGACCTTCTGCAAACATGGTCCCTGTGCTGGAAACATCACAGTCCTAGAGCTGGGGTCTGATGTTTACTTTGCTTTGCAAAGACACATGAAACTTCTAGAAATAAAGAGATACCCAAAGAATGTAGATATACAAGTACTTGAATTACTGGTAGGAAGTAACTCTATAGCTTCCAACTAGGATATCAATGATGAAAGTTTTTAGAAGTTACAAAACTGAGCTTTCAAGTAATAAGACCTGACAAACCAGAACAAATCAAGAGGCTACGTTCAAGGCTAGCCTTAACTATAGAGTTAGTTTGAGGCCAATCTGGGCTGCATGAAAACCTGTCTCAAAAAAAAAAAAGTTGCTATTGTGTGTGTGTGTGTGTGTGTGTGTGTGTGTGTGTGTGTTTGCTTCTCCTCTTAAAAAGAGAAATAATGTTGGGATACGGTCCACTTGCTTTTATAGTCAGTGATTCCCATTAAGTATCAGATCATTTACCTGATACTGGGAACAAAGCACTTGGTCTTATAGTTGGTGGGGGAAGTGGAAGGGGATTCTGTCTGGTCAGTGCCATTGTTGTACATCTCTGAATGATTGGCTCTTTGGAACAAGGGCAGGTGAGCATTTGTGTTTACCTTAGAAGTTTAAGCCACAGGACTCCCAAAGGGAAATGAGACAGTGGAAATGAAGGCTGATTAAGTCTGTTGTGAGGTGCATTCTATGCAATGGAAATTAAATCTTGGCGCCTTGGGGATGGCTCGATTCTTTAGATGTTGAATAAAATTGGAGGTTGCAGAGGCTTTTGTGGGAAGAACAGTCTTTTGACTTTTACAGGAAAAAGGTTAAATGCTTTGTTTCTTTTTCTTCAACAGTTATTTTTTTTAAATAATTTTAGACTTTTTACAGGGATTTTCTTGAAAAGCCTTCATTTCCTTGATAGGTATGGAAATGTGCTCTTTTAAAAAGTAAAATGTTCTCGGCATGCTTGTCTATACAAGGGAAATACACTCTCTCAGAAAAGAACAAGGCTGCTCTCCTTGCAGGAAGGAGGGAAGTGAATAGTACTGTGGGGAAACAGTATGTTTCTGGTATGCACGTTGACCTTGATAACCTCAACAATGATGAGCTGAAATAAACAGAGATGCAGTAGAATATACCAGCCTGGCTGTGTCAAGCGACCACAGTATCAGAATCAATCTGGTGGTTATCTTTATACTTACTGTTGCTACCATTAGTTGGGATGGTAATAGCTACACTTAGGTTCATGATATTTCAGACACAATAAGACAACTACAGTAGATATATTGTTCCTAATCTTCACAATCACCTGGATATCTATGATTCTTCTCACTTAATTTTACAAGTGGGGCTAGAAAGTTTAAACAAGAGGACTCAAACCTCAGTGAAGCCAGAAAAGAGTAGGGTTGAGACAATTGTCATAAGGCTGTCTTCCAAGGTGTTAGAGCATTTAGACATCTGTCATCTACAAGTCTGTGCACTAAAGTTATGGACAAAACACTGGAATTGTGTTTTTCCAAAAGTGAATTGATTGAAAAATACTAGAACCACTGTTCAGGGTTTCATCTAGGAGTTGAAGTAAGAAGGTGTAGAAGGGAAGTGCCTGCATCCACATTGCCAATGACTGAGGAAGAAAGGCCCATGCCTGTTGGGCTTTTGACACCTGAGCTACACATAATATTCTTTAATGGTGCAGCCAAAGTTTGTGAGTTCTCTGAGCTGGTAGAGAAATGGGTGAGGATAAGAACAAACACATGGTACCTCACACTAACATACCCTAAAATATGAAGAAAGGACATTATATCATTTACTTTTGTGTCACTGTCGTGAAATACCTAATATGATTAACTTATGAAGAGTAATTTTGGCTCACAGTTGGTGGAGGGCCCACTGCGATGGAACTATATAGTGACGCCGCTGGATGGCAAAGATAGAGGTGCTTGTAAGAGAATCCTAGTTCTATCATTGTTGTTGTCAACCACACACTGTTGGGATGGATCTGCAAACCAGGAACAGTTATGGGGGGAAAGGATTTATTGAAGCTACAGATTCAGGGGAAGTTCCATAATTGAGAAAGAGGCTGCTCCCCTTTCACAGGTCCAATCAGAGAGAGAAAAACCCATCACCCATTCCACACAAACAAAACAGGCAGGAGGGCCAAGGAGAGAATTTCATTCCCTTTATATAGTCTTAGGGTGGGGTCTTACAACCCTACCCCAGATTTAATGGCTTCCTGAGTCTCTGGAATTTCCTTCCTAAGTGGCCCAAACAGGAAAGAATGTTTACTTCTAGCTTCTTTGAGTATCCTTACATCTTGCCCCCTACTGAGAGACTGCCTTCCTGTAAACATCCTCAGAGACCCATCCAAGATTACTTGAAAGGTCAAGTTGACAACATAATTTAACCATCACAATCATGATCTAGTGAGCACAGAATAATATGGGAAGGAGACAGGGTCCCATATTGTCTTTGAGAGCATAGAAAGACCTCTCAGTTGGCCCTACCACTTAAGGTTCCACCACCTCTTAAAGCACCAACCTGGCGATGAAGCTGTTTGAGCATGGGCTTTTGTGTGACAGTCAAAAGCCAAACTCTAGCAGGTGTGAAGCGGTTGGGGGCTCTTCTGCAGTAGCAAACAAGTGTCAGCCTAAGGTCCAAGTCAAGACCAAATCCCTCACCTACTATCTTCTATCTAGTCTGTCTATAAAAAAGTTAATAATCTCTTACTACATCATTGTGTTCATTTATAAATGATCATCATAATACTTCCATTACAGGGAGTTTGTGTATCATATAAATTAAATGAAATCATTTGGACACCTTAATATGTAAAGAGCTATTTGAAGGGCTTTATGCATAATAACTCAATCCCAAACATAAAATAGACATTATAATTTCCACTTTGTAGTGAATATAGTATAGAGATATTTTTAAAAATCATTTAAAGTGTTTTATACAGTTAGAGTCTGTATTTTTTAAATCTTTATTATCCAGAATTAGATACAAATATTTGTAATACATTATATATATACATATGCAAAAATAATAGATATTTCTTATCTCACAAAAATTCTATGAGGAGGCACCTGGGAGCAAATATTATATTGGTATCCCCATTTCACTCCTCCCTGTCCCCAATCCTCTGGGTATCCTCCTCAGTGGGCATACTGGATAAGTCTATGGGGTAGGGGTTACAGATAGGACAGGAAGTAGCCTGGTCCGCCCCCCATCTTTGTGTGTTGTTGTTGAGGGGATCAATGTCTCTGGATATTGTCCCCCACCATGGCTCTTCCAGTCTTTCCACCCCTCTTCCACACAATTCCCTGAGCCTTGGTGGGTGAGGTGTAAGTCTGCTTTGTTGTTGAGGTCTTAGGGGTCTCTCTACTTCTGCTTTAGGTTGTATTGGAAATCGTTGGTGTCTGTATTGCTGACTTATCCTGGGTTGATTGACTGGCTGTGGTTATAGGTCTCTTGCTTATCCCTTCACTCTCTCAAGGGTCTCATTTTGGGCCTACAAGATAGGCCTGGTGGGGTTCATCTCTTGCTGGGATGTCAGCCATCCACCTGTGGCTCAATGGTAGATTTGGAATGACCATGGCTCTCTCACTGCCTTCTGAAAAATACAAACAGAATCCACATCGGAGAGTGAGATCAGCATAGGTTAAATGAGATACACATTTCTAATTTGGCAAGATTCTATTGAGATTAGCTTCTCACTTCTCCATTAAGGTTCTATCACTAACTAGGTATATAATTATTTATCCAAGACAGGATTCTTTGTGTAAAAGTTCCACTATAATAATATGAGACAGATGTAAATGGAGATTCTCCCAGGGAGCCCTGAAAGTGAAAATCATAATGTGTCCTTCCAATATTCCCATTGGCTCATCTCCAATACTGATAAAAGTACCCTGACATGATCCAATATATAACTCACAGTAGTATCCTCCCACTAAAGACTGAGCTTGGTAAAATTTTCATTGTAAAATTATATATGCAGAGCTGAAGAGATGACTTAGCGGTTAAGGCATTTGCCTGCAAAGCAGAAGGACCTGAGTTCGATCCCCCAGTGCCCATGTAAAGCCAGACGCACAAGAGGGCGCATGTGTCTGGAGTTCATTTGCAGTGGTTGGAGGCCCTGTTGTGCCCATTCTCTCTGTCTCTCTGTCTGCCTTTTTCTCTCTCTCTCTAAATAAAATACTTTAAAAAATTATATATGCACAATTAACCCCTATCTATATGAAGTATCTATCTAATCAAACTTCTCTTCTATTACAATTATCCTGTCCCATTCTTTCCTCTCTCTCTCTCTACAGCAGGTCTCTCGGCATTTTTTTAAGTAACATCACTGTTCCACCCTTAGATAAATTTGTCCAGGTCCTCACTGAAAGCAGCTGGCAGGATCTAGTGCCAAAGTCTACCCCATTGAAGACCAGCTTTCATTTCCCACCTGAAGCATTGCCATGGTTGAGATGAGCAGCCCCTCCTTCTCAGGGCAGGGGCCAGTACAAAGCACATGCTTATCCTGTTGTTTCGTGCTTTGCAGTGCTGTCTTCAGGCACTGCTAATGGCATCATAGATACATTGCAACACTCATGTCTCACAGTCTGCCTGGCGCCCAAATCAGCCACAGCAATCAGTGCATATGTATGTAGTACCTATTATAAGTATGCAGGGAGTCTGAGCTTTGTTGTTAAGCAGCTGGCTATTCCCCATTGTGCTGATTAAAGGTTGGCTTTTCCCTCCAAGGCCCACTACTTTGTCCTTACCTTCAATGACCCTCATTTGAGTTGGCTTGACTTCCTGTTCAGTTCAAGAAAGGCATTTAAAGTTTTGACCTAGGCTTTCTGAATGCTGGTCATCCTCCCATACATAATGCAAATAGAAAATATAATAATTTTCCTTATCGACTCTCTACTTTGTCCAGTAAATATGAACCATTCTGAGTCCCGGCATGGGGCGGGGGCAAGGCAACATTCTTAATACAGTAAGTTTAATAGCTACATATTGCTGCAAAAATATCTTAAATTATAGAATCAAAAAGAATAGATATTTCTTATCTCACAAAAATTCTAGGTGGAGGCACCTGGGAGCAGCTTAACTGGTTCTGGCCCAGGATCTCTTTTGAAGCCATAGTAAAAGTATCCGCCAAGTTCTCAGTATTCTGTAGGCTTCAAGAGTCCAATTTCAAGGTTGCCAAGAAGGCTGCTGGTTAGAGGCTTCAGTTTTCATACAAGTACTTTGTTACAGGGCTGCTTCTATATTCTCAGAAGCTAATATGGAATTAGCTTCCCACAGAGAAAGTGACCTACATGCAGAAACCAGATAGAAGCCACCGTATCCTTTGATGACTTTTCCACAAACTGCCACTTCAACTGAAATCTGTTCACATGTAGCAAGTCACTAAGTCCATCTCACACCCAAAGGAGAGGGGATCTAGGCTCCAGCTTGTGTAGGAATGAATGCCAAAGAAATGCTGAATGTCAAACCACCTTGGTAAGTGCTTTGGGCATGCTCTCCAGAAAATGATGACCAATAAGGATGGGAAGGATCAGTGGGTAGATAGATGCATGGGTAGATAGATGATAGACTGCATAGATATGATATAAATACAAATATATACATATATAATATAGTATCTATAAATAAATTTATTGTAAGAAGTTATATGCTTGCTTAGAAATGTTGGTAGTCCAAGATGAGTGCCCTAGTGTCCCAGCTCAAGTCAGTGGGCTAGAAGCTACTGTAGAAACAAGAATTCTGCTTCAGTTATAAGGCAGAATAATTCTCTTAATCACTGAAGGTCAAACTTTGTGAACCCTCCCTTGTTTTAGGTATTCATTCAACTGAGGGGAATAGTTTCTCTTACTTTATGAACTCAATCTTTTTTTTTACCATTTAACTCACTGTAATCTTACCCTCAAACACCCTTACAGAGACATCCAGGGTAGCAAACTGGCATATAAAATTAACAAACATTATATATATATATTTGTGTCATTCCTGAATGATTCACAAATTTACTGACTCATTATCTAAGCAACCCAAATTTATGTCTTAATTGAATAGTGCAATTTCCTGATCACTTTTAGAAGCTGTTTAGCATCCAAATTTCACAAGAGTTATGACGAGAGAACTCAGAGAGCATAGCATATTGTTCAATGTCTCACAACTATTACAAGGAGAAAAATAAATAGAAAATTTTCTGAGCCATGGGATTTTCCTGAAGAAAACCTTTTTAGCATTTTTGTATCCTCCTCCTATTTTGGGGGAGAACATATCTGTGCTTATTGCAATGTTTACAGTACTGAAAATCCTTTGTGAGTGAAATCTTCCTGATGAAATTGTTTTTTTTTTTTTAAAGTAGAGTGAACCCTTTGATAAAGAGAGGCTCTGTGAGGAGGAAGATGAGTGGGTTGGGTTAAAGAATCTCGCCCATCTGTCTCTCTTCCTCTCCTTTGGTAGTCTTTAAGCATCACCACAAATCTATGTGATCTAGGTTGAAATTCACTAGCCTGCATCATATTTGCCTTTGTCTTGAGCGTGAGGCTTTGTAGAAAGAATGAGATGCCCTGCTTTTCAAGTCAGAAAGGAATTTCTGGGTATCACTGTTTTCTTATATTCAGACAGACCGGAATCTAGCTAGAGATTCACGAGGGATTCCTAGATACCAACATGAGTATGGATTTAGGAGGCAGAATATGACATTGTGATATATCCTAGGACATTGTACTCATAATGTTGTTGGTTCCATTATGTTATTTCTAGATTTAAACTCTCCTCAGTTTTCCATGTTTAAAAAAAATGAAAGAATTTGTGATGCCAGAGGAAAAAAGTTTTTGGAAAGGTACTTGGCAAAGTGAATGGAAGCCTAATTTGGAATGTCTGACTATATTACTTCTTATAATTAGAACATTTCATGATTAGAAATGGTTGATTATAAAACCTCCGCCAGCCTGTCAGCCTGATAATTCAAAAGTTCAAAAGAGAATAATTTCTAATCTCAAAAAAGCCCCACCTCCACAGTAAAGTAAGGTAAAATATCACTCCCGTGTCCCAAATGAGAAAAGAACAGAGGTTCTTGAACAGTCAGGCTAAAATCAATACACTCAGCTCCTATTGTCTTCCAGCGAGATGGAGCTGCACTCACTCTACCTCTCTGTGACTTCTTCAGGTTCAGACTTGCTAAATTACATCATGTCACTACAATCTTCCAAAGTGCCAGTGCCTCACTGGAAGCTGCAGGAAAATTTCAGGTCCTACCCCAGCAAAGAAGACCCTTCTAAATGTACCATGATCCTAAGCCTCCACCTATTGCAAAACAATGCCATTCAAATTCAGTTGATGATTATTTGTTTGGAATTCAGAGGTTCTGTGCTCATTGAGAGAAACTAAAGACACAACCTTGAGATGCTTTTCTGTTCCAGGCACAGAGACACACAAAACCAAAATGCACTTAAATATACCGTGATGCATATAATAAATGGATTTTATACAAGGTACAGAAAAGTTTTCTTGTAAAGTAATCTAATACTCCATTCTAAAAATAAATAGAAAATTTAGCCTAGTAAAGGAGAGGGCAAGACAATGGCAGGCAAAGGGAGGAAGAATGGCATCCAACTCCTAAACTTTGGAGAGGAGTTTCCTGTTATTGTCATCACTGCCTGAGGAGACTCCCTGCTTGCTGCTCTCCACTAGCACCTGGATACAAGCCCAAACACAGGCTGGTGCATCAATTGAGCACCAAGGCCCTGTATGCTGGCCCCAGCCTTCAGGCCCTGGAAAGACAGACAGCTCCTGACTTGGAACAACAGCTTGGCTTTCTTTTGGATATGTTGAACTTTCCACAGGAGATTCTTAGCTAATTCCCTGTGGTGACTTAGCTATGCTTGAGCTATTGAGAATAGTGTCAAGAAATTTAGAATTCTGATAAGAAGCAACTTAAAGAAGGAACGAAAAAAAAAAAGAGAAGGAAAGGGTTACTTTGGCCCACAGTTTGGGGTTATCCTGCATCATGGTGGCAGGAACCTGAAACAGAGCTGTTCACATTGTGTCCACAGTTAGGAAGCAGAAAGAGATGAGTGTGTCTACCCAGCCAACTTTGTTCTTGTTTTACAGTCCAGGACTTCAGCCCATGGAACAGCACCACCACAGTCAGGGCGAGTCCTCACACTTCAATCAACCTCATCTACAAAAACCCTCTCAGATGGTCCCAGAGATTTTTCCCTCATGGTAATTCTAAATCCTATCTAATTGACAACCAGAGATTAATTGCCACAAATAATTTATCTTGACAAGATTTTGACTGAAACAAGATTCTAACACACTGTTAACCTCAATTTGGAGTCATTATAGATGAAGAGATAAATGAGGAAGAAATGAGGGGATACCTGCTTTACTAAAGTTTAGGCTTGATTTTGACAGCGTCAGACATTTTTGTAACATTCTCAGTGTTAAAATACAAGTTTGTGCAAGTAATGGAGAATGTACTAATCTTCTTACTTTTATAAAGGAACAGCCACAGCACAAGTGTAAGCATATTAAGCTGGGCCGGTTATTTTTCTCATCCTCCATCACCATTCTCCAGAAAATAAGAGGAGATAAAATTAGTGATCAGTTGGAATTCAGATATTCTGAGTTTCAAAGTATACCTTGTCTCTTTTCTTTTGAAAAATTAAAGTGCCAAACAGAATGATTTACACGTTTCTTTATAAGCTTTCTTAATCCAGGTGTTTACTTTAGCTCTACTTTCCTAGAGCCTTTAGAGATCAAATCAGACTTATCTGCAAACAGTTTTCATTTTCAATGAGGCCATAAAGTTGAAAATGTACAGAAAACCATGTATTGACTATACAGCATGGAGGCTATTATGGCCACAGCAAATAGACTATACTTTGCTTTTGCTAGGGGACAATTTTGTCAGTATGCTCTGGCAAGCAGAGATCAGACAGGGGAATTATAGGGGCAGTTTGATTTCTTAGGGAGATCAATGAATATGACAGGTTAATAGATGGCACACAGCGGATGTCAGGTTCAGAAGAAGTGATGACAAAGGACAAAGGTGAGGACAAGATGAGCATTTATAGAACCAGATTCCAGCTCTGTGTGGAAAAGCAAAATGCCCAGGGGGAGCCCGGCGTTAGTGGATATCTTTCCTGGGATAAGCAGGGCAATCCAAACCATCTCAGACATTCAGAGCCTCCCCTAGGGCCCCAGCCTCTTCTTTCTCAAGGTCATGGGGACTTCAGACAGCACTCTCACTGCAGTGAGAGCAATCGCCACAGTTCCTGGTTCAGTCTTCTCATATGGCCGAAAGGAAGGGCAGAAAGAAGTGCACAACTGGCAAAGGTCAGGGGGCAGAAGACATTTTTTTTTCTCACAATCATTCCTACTCAAGAGATGCAGCTTAATTGAGCAGAAGAAAAACTGGTCAGAGAAATGAAATGCACATGCATCAAAATCCAGACTTCACCCTTTGTTAACCAGGCAAGTAGGAACCTGTTGTAAAATGAGAACAATAGCCACTTCCATTGATCATGAAATGCTTTGAGTTAATGGGACGGTGCTCACAACGATAATAAAAGCAAACATTGGTATAAAATTGACTATCAGGGAGATACACTATGTTCCTACAGAACCCTATGAGAGCTGGCACCTACGACCTATTGGGAGTAGTGTTGATGGCTGGAGGTGCCACTCATGGTGCTGCTACCCATCCTTCCACCTGAGGTCTAACCTCTCAGCCACCATTATACAAATATAATGTCTTCTCAGGTTCATGCTGAGTCAACAATTACTACCTGAGAACATGTTGTTTTCGCCTCCAGGGGTGCCATTGGCCACCGCAGAGGGAAAACAGAGAAGAGGTGGGAGCTGAGCGAGCTGTCCCTGTCTCAGGGCTGGGGTCCACAGAGCTGGGGGCTGACACAGCGGGGGTCCTGCAGGAAACAGACACGAGCAGATGTGTATAGGCTATCCACATGGTTCTCTATTCAATTGGGGGAACTTACATTTATAGGAAAAAGAGGGTCAGGGGGATGGGGAATAGGGAAGAGAAAAGGGATTGGTTGGCCGGGGTGGTGAGTTAGTGGCCTTCACTGGGATAGTTGAGTATGGAAAACCTGAGAATACCTAATTTGGGGGGCCTGAGTGGTGGGAAATATGTTATTCTAGCCACTGTCAGTGGGGATGGGTACAAGGAAGTTTGTCTGATACCCAATGCCAGTCATGCTGAGATGGAAATGCTGCTTTCTGTGGCTGGCCCATGGGGGTTGGGAGTCAGGGTTGATGGAGCCGAGAAATGCCTACTGAATTATCGGGGTTTCACCTCACTCATACATCCTTAACCCTTTGTTCTCCGTGCCCTCAGTAGCAATGCCAACAGGCAGTGCCCAACAAGAACAGTGTGATCTAAGAAGAATTTAGACCATCTACAAATGATCAAAGCAGCTTTACTTACAACATTCTCATCAATGTAACTAAGAATTAAACCATAACTTTACCACTAAAAGGGCAATTTGAGTCATGTTGGATAATACTGAACTATGGGGTTAACTTAGACCATTAGTCAGTCTTTCTTTGAATGCTTATTAAGGAATGGCACGTGTTTTCTAGTATATGAATAAAAATTCCTGTAAGAAGACAAATCATAAGAAACACTTTAAGGTTCCAAAATTATTTTATTCAGCTAGACTTTATGAAGTGTGGAATATTTTTAAATGGTGAACTTTCATTAGTTTAATAAGAAGATAGAAAATAAAAATTAATTAACTATTGTGCAATATTTTAGGACTAATCCTTAGTTATGAATTATCTGCATCAGGAAACCAAGAAACAAAGAAAGTGTTAGAATACTCCATCAGTATGAATAGTTGATAAAAATGTCACTTTGTCACGGGCAAAGCAAGACTTCATAAAATGAACAAATTATGGAAAATTAACTTTTATAAGATGAAAATTCTTTTTAATATATATATATATATATATATATATATATATATTTGAGGGTGCAGAGAGAATGGACACACCAGGGCCACTGCCAAGGAACTCCAGGCACATGCGCCACCTTCTGCATTTGGCTTTATGTGAGGACTGGGGAATTGAACTCGGGCCCTTCTGCTTTGCAGGCAAACACTTTAACTGAGAAGCCATCTCTCCAGTCCCTAAAATGAAAATTCTAAATGAGAATAAAAGCTATGCAACCATATTCATTATTTTGCTATTGAAAGGAATTTTAAAATAACTACTGGAATTCGCAGGTTGGGGCTTTGGGAATGGGTGCCATGGGTGGCATTGGGAGACCATGGTTCAAGTTCATCACTTGGTTTCATTTGGGGTCATTAGCTCATAAAGTGCTGGGTAAAAGCAGAAAAGGTTGCCTGTGGGCATCAGCTAAATTAGTCTCAAGAATGCTTTTCTAAGAATGCTTTCTAGTCATTCAGAACCAGTTTGCAGTGCAACAGAAGAGCCTGCTGTTTGCTTCTCTCAGCTCTCAGCGTGCTTGGCTGATGGGCTTCCAGGCTGCAGGACGAAGCCTGTCTCAGGTGAAACAGTGCTTCAAGCCCAAGTCCTCCTACCTTTTGCCTTCTCAGTTGCAAAATTCTGATTTGAAATTCCTCAGAGGGATATGGGTGTTTACATCTAGCCACTGACTTCATAAGGCAAAAGTTTCACTCCACTAAAGGATTCTTTTGAACAAAGTACTTCCCTTTTTCTGATCTGTGAGAATGACTTATTTTAAATAGCAGAAGCTTTCTCTCTATCCACATTGCAATAAATTTGGATTAAATATGATTTTATACTGTTTGCAGTTGGGATAAAGAGAGAAAGACAACTTGCCCTTTGATATGTATACTACATACATCTAGAAATATAGTGGAGATTTCTCTTTAATTCTATTCACATCTTCCCGTAGGATATTTTTAAGCAGTTACGGAGACTACAGCTGCCATGTAATAAATAATAACTTATTCATTACATAATAATAAATAAAGTAATTAAAATCCACCTCCTTTCCCAAATCTCTATGAATTCCAAATGAGAAAATGTAGAAGCAATAGGAAAATGATTGTGTAATAAATACTAGATTTTCAATCCTAATTCAAGCAACCCACATATTTATTGATGATACTTGAGGCAAGGTCTTACATGCTTGAAGACTGCATAGTACCATTCACCTCTTGCAGTGCAATGCACACATAATCTCACATACACACCTACGCAGGGACAGAGAGGTCAAGGAGAAAAAGATCAAAATTGAGCTCTGCCATTATGCTAGCAGCAAAATGGAACAATTCATACTATTTCTCACTCTTAGCTCATTTGTAGAACAAATGTTGTGTGGTATTCTATATAGATGTGGGTAAGATAATATGCACCAATGACTTTCTGTGCCAGTGCATAATAAGTGCTAAGGTATACCCGATCCTTTCCATATGTGCAGTTAGGTCCCACCAGCAGGTAGAAGGAGAGCAAGTGCAAGCTGAAAATAATTTAAAAGTATACAACTCTGTATTTTTACTCCCAGTGAACTCTGACTTCAGGAAAACATCATGATACTCATGGCAAAATAATTCCTAACATTTTACCTTAGAGAGATTCATAGTGAGGTGACTTTGGGATTTAAAGACAGACGGTACATGTGAAATTAAGTTAGTAAAACTATACACCTAAAGCCTGGCATGTGGCACATGTCTTTAATCTCAGCACTTGAGTGGCTGAGGTAGGAGGATCCCCAAGACTTTGAGAACAGCCTGTGGTGACAGACTGATGCTACTTAAAATAAACAAAAATGATATCCCTAATAGATTTAAAGTAGGTGGTGAGGTGGTACACCGTAATAAACATACACAAATGCACAGCTTGGGGAGGCTTGAGAAGACCAGACCCAGTCAAACAAGGAGACCAGAGGTTATGGCTGAAGTGTGATGAATGTCTCAGAACCCCGCATTATGCTGCAGTGGACAGGTGCTACTATGACCTCAGTGTTCTTTGCTCAGTTCATAGCCTTGTGACCATACTTGGCTTTTCATGGAGACGTTCATCCTGGAGATGGGATCTCCTGACCCACAAGCACTCCTTTCAATCTGAATGTTGGTGCTGTAGAGTCAACTTCTTACTGTAATAAATGCACTGGTAAGCTATAAATTTGCTTATCCAGGAAAATTGCCCTACAATGCAGTCACCTCTGGACACAAAAGACTGGCCAAGGCTCTTGATGACCAAGCTGCGACCAGATCCTGGAGCAGGTAAGGAAGAATGATTTTCCAAGTCTCAATCCATTCTCAACTATGAAATGGATATTCCAAGTTAGCAATAAAAAAATCAAATTGAGGAGTAGGAATCATAAGATGGGGACTCTATAATATTTTAACCACTGCCAAATGGAAGGCTGAACTTCAAATGTGAGAGCAATGGCTCACTATTACAGTTATAGAGATCTCCTATGTCATTTGGTTTTGGAATATGTGCACACAGAACAATCAATGTACATATCAAAGTTCCAACTTTTCTGGACCCATAAATCCAACCCCATGTTGGAAACCCAATACTTGGTGTCCCTTGGTTTGCACATATTTTAAAATCCTTCCTATGACTCTGGGATGAGTATAAGGCTTTGGGAACCCACAACTATAAGCAGTTGATGGAAGTGAGCCTGTACAGAAGGACACCCAGTATTGCTGGTAACTGGAGGCTCTAACCCAACGGAACGGGCATCTTTTACTCCTCCAGCAGACTTGCTCTCAGTGGGTATTGGTGTGATCAAAAACATTGAGAAATCTGGAATTTTTGACAATTTTGTCAATTTTTAACTGATATAAAAAATTTTAAATGGGAAATATTCTGTAAATATTCTGTAACCTTCCCAAGATATATTTTCATGTTACAAATTTGTGTCCACTGACTACAAATAAGACCCAGTAAGTAGTTACCTCCCACAATGAGCTGCTGATCAGAGTGACCCACAGGGTCCCTAAAATTAAAAAAAAACTTTTATAAGATCCTATTGCTTAAGATTCCACAGAATGTCACATAACTCAGATTATGATGTCACATAACTCAGAGAGACCCTGCAGAAATCAGCTCCCAGAAGGGTAGCCTGGGTAATGCCGGAAGGTGATGCATGACCTGCCAGGGGAACCAGACCAATGATATCCTGAGAGAGCAGGAGGCATCTTCAAGTTACACCAACCAGTGATCAGAGAGTGCAGAACACATTGCTATACGGCACAGACAAGCCAGTCAAGAAGTGCCCATCAGTGCAATAGTGGCACCCAACCTAGGTGGGTAATCAGCAGCTGGCTAATTGGCTTTGAGATCAGCTCAGAGGCAGGGAACCCCTGACTGGTACGGGGAAACCTTGAATGGACCAAGAACCCCATCTACGTGGGGAAGTCCTCACTAATCATTCATATGTCCTCAGAAAGGCTACACCCTCCAAATGCTCACCAACCTAGCAATATTTGTCTCAATTGACCAATAATAACCTCACTCTCTGCTGGAGACTCTGTTTGTATTTTTCAGAAAGCAATGAGAAGCGGGTACAACCGAACTCCACCAAAGGGACCTGATGTGAAGCGGGACACCCAAGCAGAAGACATCCATGTAGAGCCCTAACACAACCTCTAAGGAAGTGGGATGACAAGCAAAATATCTATTCCCACAGCAAGGCAGATAACCTAAGGTGGGTCGATGGAGAGAGGCACCAAGGGTGCCCAAAATTGTCCAAAACACAAATTTGGAGACTCTTACAAACCTAATTACTATGCAAAATTTGAATTCACCCACTATGACTCAGGGAAATTTGCAGAAAAGGGGGCAGAAAGAATGTAAGTTATGGGGTGGGGGGAGTTAACTAATGCATAAAAGGGAATGTTATCCTGGATTCAATGGCTTTATTTAATAACCTATGATACTGAACATATTCTTGTGTTAATATATATAATTTTAAGCCAATAAAAATGATAAAAAGCTATGTAACACCAAAGCTGATACAGATTTCAATAAACTAAGCTATTTATCACAAGGAAAACTTTAGCCCTATATGAATTTTAGTTCACATTCTACTGTCAATATTATGAAATGTAATGGTTTGCTTTTCTCATTGATATTTTCTCTTTAATTTAGAGGACAGGTATCTTAAGTCCAGGAAATGGATTCTGCATTCTTGTGTTTGCTTTATTCCCCTATCCTTTGAAAATATACTTGAAGCCTGAAAATACTTGAACATTTTCCTAATGTATTTCACAAAATGCTTTAAAATAGATGAATCTTTTTTATATTTACTCAAAACTATTGTAATTTAAGTATGTATCTAAAGAATAATGTAATCAGTGATATGTTAGTTGTGATCCTCCCATTTTCTCTCCTCTCTCTCTCTCTCTCTCTCTCTCTCTCTCTCTCTCTCTCTCTCTCTCTCTCTCTCTCGCTCTTTTTTTCTCACAAGTCAGGATCCATGAATTCTTGGGAATGGCATTAATTGGTGAAGTAACTGATGTGAGTAACTTAACTAACAATGAACAATTCGAGGGATGCTGAAATATCGACCATGAAATATTTAAATTACACTTATATTGATTAGGCTAATGGAAATTTAATAGTAGGGAGGAGTAAAAGTTCTGTCCTAACAATGCATTGTGTTCTATTTCATTTTTTACGTGTAGAGAGACTTTATTAGTTTAAGGTAAGGAAAGAGGAGACAGTGTGAAGAGTTCCTGCTCATGAGAAAGCAGGAGGGTTTAAAGCCCTGTTTTTTGTTTCCAAGAGGTTTCTTGTCTAAGTTTTCACAGGAAAGAAGTTTGGTCTTTGCTGTTGTTTTGTTATTTATTTTTGGAACTTTTCCTAAAAATTCAGCCAAGTATGATAAATCAGATGGAAGCCTGGGAGCATCTCAAATCTAGTTATCAACTTATTATTTGATGTGAAATGCTCAAGAGACGATGGTGCTCATGAAGAGAAACAATGCCGGCATTTTTTGCTTTGGAAGAGAACATTTTGAAAGAATGCAAAGTGCCCTGAGGAATGTTGATTGGAATTCTATAAGGTACCAGAAACGTATTGCACATAAGTAAGGAATTGAGCATTTAGGAAACAATTGGAAAAGCTGGCATTGAAATTCAACCGAGACAAGCAGTAATCACAGCACTGAATTCAGACTGAAAGTTGAATATGAAATACAATATAAAAACGCTCACTAGAAGACAGTTACAGAAATGCACTGCTTATTATTAAGGGCCTCAAAGATTACCTTGTACATTTCACAGGCCCCAAATACCCAAACATCATATTTCACATTGGCAATGAGTAGAATGCTTATCATCTCATAGTATTAGAGAATGCAAAAATTGCTTCTGATTAAACTTTTTTTTCAAGAAATTCATTTACTCAAAAAAAAAAAAACAAATCTAGGAAAAGTGGGCCTTTGAATAAATTAGAATTTACTAAGAAACTTTTCATAAGTACACGTAACTGCCTTTCTTGTGATATGAAACAGCTTAAACTTTGATAATTTGATTCTTATTTATGGATGCAATTAAAATCATTTTGCTGTGTAGCATTCAAGGGCATTTGTTGTGGAAGGAATTTGAACAAACCCCTATGTGACATATACCACACACACATACACACGAACGAGTGCACTCACACACACACACACACACACACACACACACACACACACACACACACTCAGAGTGTTAGAACACAAACATGATTACACAGGAAAACACGACAGACGGGAGAAAAGCACACAGCAGTGATCCAGGTGAAGGTCTGTGGCCTTCCTCCCCCTTTCATCCTTTCTTACTTTTAAGCCTCATTACATAGTTTTTCTGCCTTTTACTTCCTACTTCTTTCTGTATAATATCCTTTATGTACCCTTCCCAATTTTTTATTGTCCATAATGAGTTATATTGCAATTTCTGTCTTTCCACAAAACTCCTCTACTTTGTAATTTTGCCAGTGACTATTCTTTAACTCTAGAAGTTTTGTGTATGCAGCCTGGATTTTTGAAGATTTCTTACATCTCAATGATGTGTTTATTTCTACAGGGAGACCCATGATTTTACTAGTATGGGGCCAATTCTGAAATCTCCTGGCTTAAAAATCTCTATATCGTGCCAAGATATAAAAATGGCCACTGATCAGAACATAGTAGAGCTTGTGGCTTTGGTTGCTTATAAACGATTTCTCCAATTTCCAGAGCTTATGAGAGACTCCCCAATCTTGAGTGCTTCATGCAGAGTGCCCCGAACTTCAATGAGCAGCTGTAATTTCCATGCTAACCATTATATATGAATCCTAATTCTGGCTCTCTGCTTTGTGCAAACCAAAGCTCCTACCACTTATCCCCTTGCTAGGACTCAGTATTTAAGCCCCACATCTAGAACACCTAGGTCCCAATGCACCATGAACAACAGAAAGGATGTTATTCTGGGTTTAAGCCCTGATGTGAGCATTTGGGTTTTCTTTTTAGTTCCTCTTTTTTCAAGGTTGGTATTTGAATATTTTTATCTATTCCATTTTGTAACTATAGTTATTTTTCTTATTTCTTTTTTTATTGTCCATAATGAGTTACATTATTTAGTGGGCAAACAATGAGTTGTTATCCCCAATTCCCCGATGCCCCCCTCCCCATCCCCAATCAGCTGGATATCCTCCTCTGTGGGCCGTCTGGATCAGCCCTTGTGACAGGGGACCATGGATAGTATTATTCTTATTTCTAATAGAAGGCAGTTTAAGTTAAATCATTCTCCATATAACTAAAATCAGAAGTCTCCCTCAATAATGATAAGCAAGGACGGGTTTTTTGCACACACCAAAAAAAATTTCAAGAAAAGGAAAAAGTACTCTTCAAGACACTTTCCAAGATTGTCATAACATATGCACTAAATCCTTATAAAATTATGAAAAATGTAAATATGAGAAATGTGTATCCTTAGAATTCTCAGAAGTTAGTGTCCGATATTCAAGAACATTTCTTTCCACTAGAATGGTGGAAAAACAAGCAATTTTGGTGCTACAGGAATGTAACAAGTATGAATCATTGCTGTAATTTACTCCAAATCAGGATTTCACTGGCGTTAACTAATACCCACTATAAACATCACAACCTAATAATGGCAAGGACCACAATGGGCTACAGTACTGTGGTGCAGGACAGTGACAGTTTTCAGGATACTGGATTAGGATCTTTTCTTTCCTTTAATGAAGCTTTGAAGGAGACGCAGTTGTGAACATTGTTTAAGGGCTTCCAAAACACAATGTCAGGGCATAGAAATCAGCAGGATTCATGAGAGATACAAAATACTTGAAAGCTCTCTGCCTAACAGTGACTAAGAGAGTCAGGCACTTCCAACTAAA
>PVHP010010070.1:0-23365 GCA_004024765.1 Zapus hudsonius | reverse complement strand
TGATACTTTCTCATATTTGGGCTGTGAGCTACCACCACAGTCAATATGACAGAGTAAAGTGAAGAGTCAAGGTTTCTGACTCTGAACATTGTGTTACAACTTTGTTCTCCAGGTGAGGATCCTCCATCTTGATCCTTAGACTGCTCAGCCATTGGAATTCTGTCATCTTGGCCCATATCATGAACCATTTTGTAGAGTTTGGAAGATATTTGGTTAGTTTTCTCCTTTCTCCTTGACTCTCCATTTTCCCTTCTACACATAAGAATTCATTTCAGATACGACCCTAGATACATAAGTATGCATTTCCTATGTGTGCACCTGTTCATTAGTGAGTTTGAATATGTTCTCTCTAAGTGGTGTAGATAAAATTCTAGCTCTTCTTTTCCTAAGTGCACATTTTAAGAAATTAGCATGACATTGCACATATAATCAATTTATTGTTTTTAACCTTTATTTATTTCCATCACATTTTAGTTACCTATTCTCACAGTAACGAAGCTAGAGCAGTTGATTAATGTTTAATTATATTGAAAGTCACACAATTTGTATAACGTGTAGCCAGATTTGCATGGTCAATTGGCTGCCTTTATTGATGGTGTTGTTTGGGATGATGTATCAAGTAGATGCCTGTGGGTGTCCTCTTTCAACTTGTGAAATCCCTTTCACAATAAATCATTTCTTAATTCTACCATTTCTAGCTAATAATATGAAAACATGTCAGCTGTTAGAGCGTATCATAGCCAAAGTGGGAGAAGAATAGGTTTTCTATTACATTAAAAATGTATTTGGGATTATATTAATTTGTCACAATTAGCACTAAAATGACTATTTCACAGTATCAAGAAGCTTCATAATGTGGAGCAATATAATTTTCCCATTAAAATTCTAACAAAAATTCAATTATTCTATTAATGACTTCTGTCACAAGTAAATGATGAGAAAGTATTCGTAGGACAATGTGCAGCAACAAATAAATTCAAAACAAACAAGCAATAAACAAGTGTCATTACTAACCCAAAGACTAAATATTACAAAATGCTGTCATTCCGGACCAACATGGAAGGGAAAAGTTGAATTTGTTTGCTAGGGTGTTTATTCAATCTGTTCATGCACTCTATCCATTATGCATAATGCATTTCTACTTATAATTTTAAACTGGAACTTAGGGAAGGAACGATAGGGCATCAGGAACATATAAGATTGAGACAAATGGAGACTCTGGACAATCAACCCAGCCTGGCAAGATGAATTATGCCATCCATATTTAAGACCTGCATTAAAATGCTGCGTGAATTCCAAGCAGCGACTGTCAAGGCAGCTGAGTTCTAAATGGAACACCTGGTTTAATTGATGTACAGCTGAGGTTAGTCATCTAACCTCTCAAGAATAGGCTGTTCCTCTATTAAATGAGAAAAAAGAACACATCCTATCCCAAGTAAAATGTTGTGATCATAAAACCTAGTGATGGCACAGCAATTAAACTAAAAACAACCATAAGAATTTTCATATTCTTGTTGAATGATTCATGATCACAGCCGATGTGTTGACCACCGGGAAGGAATGTGTGTAATAGGAGAGCTGTAGCGACAGGCTGTGAAGAGTTTTCTCCTAAAGCTAGATTCTTTATATTGAAGGTGATATAGCTGAAGTAACTTAAGGTAAAAGAATATTGAAAGACCAGTAAAATTGCTTAACAAGATTATTAATTAGAGGCTGGGGAAATGGCTCAGCACTTAAAGACACCTGCTTGCAAAGCCTGCTGTCTCGGGTTCAATTCCCCAGAAGCCACAAAAAGGCAGACAACAAAAAAAGTGGCACATTCATCTGGCATTTGTTTGTAGGGCCAAGAGACCAAGAGACACTGGTGTGTTCATACACACACACACACACACACACACACACACACACACACACACAGAGAGAGAGAGAGAGAGAGAGAGAAGCAAAAAAAGAATATTAAGTAAAATATGCACTTACTCCTCAACCAATGATGATGATTTGTTGCAATGCAAACTACTGCATAACAGTTATCCAAATGGGAGAAATTCCAACAAAGATTCCACAAGAAGACCCACAAAGGCTTAATCAAAGGGGGCAGCAGCATCTATACGTACCTCCAACACACACACACACACACACACACACACACACACACACACACACACACACACACAAACAGTTGCAAATCAAAGAACAAACGTCAAGTCCAAAAAAAATCTATAAAAGAGCTGAGAAAAAAATAATAAAAAGTGATATTTCTTTTTTGAATGAAAGAAGCTTAGAGAATAGATCGAATATACAGTGAAAAACAATTTCAAAAGAAAAGCAACAAGCCATGAATGTCTGTCTGCCATTAAGAAAAATAAAATCTACAATACTAAGAACGTAGAGTTCAAGACAATCTTTCTTAGTACAACTCAAGATGGAGGACTCTTTTGTAGATCTTTCTTAGAAAAAATTGTAGGGGAAAGATTCAGAAAATAAAAATATAAAACCACCAGTGTTTAAAAATGCTAATTTCTCTACCAAAAAAAATAGACCAAAAAATTAATGTGGCAAAGGAATAAAGGATTAGCCTGTCTCATCTTATACTGAGTATAAGAAGATCGCTTTTATCATTTATAATTAAACATAAATTCAGTAAAGTTTTTCACTTAAAGACAATAAGCAGCAAAGAAGGTACTTGTCTTCCATATCACTAAAAATAAAATAACGAAATAAATGTCTTTAAACCAAAATTGACATAGGAAAGTAAAACATGCAGGCTAGACATGGAATATGCATCCCTGTAGTCCCAGCTCCTCAGAAGGCTGAGGCATGTGGATTGCAAGTTTGAAGATAGCTTAGGCTACTTAGCAAGTTAAAGGCCAGTTGGGTAAGACTGTTTCAAAAATAATTTTAAAAATTAATTAATTAAAAACAGCAGGCAGGGTAGCTTGGAAGTAGCATTTGCCTACCAAGTGTGAGGCCCAAACTTTATCAGAATAAAAATAAAAATAAAACAAGACATGGAAAGTAGCCAGAATGTATCAGAATTGCATCACATTATTCCCCATATCAGAACCTAGAATGCAGTGTCACTATTGGTCCTGTACTGGATCTTCACTCCCAGAATTTTAATTTTGCAGAAGCCCTGACCTCTTTCCCACAGAGCCAGGTGGCTCAAGGCAAGTTCCATTCACCTTCGGCAGCAGTGGGTGGCCCAAGGTCTACCTGATTTTTCCTGGCAATGACTGGTGATCAGTTCTAATCTAGGAGGTGTAAAGGAAAATCTAAACAATACCTCTGGAGACTCCTGTTCACTGTCAAGCAAGCCAGGTGAAATGGCCACCTCTCTCCCTCCTCTTGACAATTCCTGGCATTGATCACATCCAGAAGCCATTGGCTTTTATCTTGAACTAATTGTACGGTTATTTGAGCCTAGAAACATGCCAAGTGAGAGTCAATCCATAGTCGCTCTTTATAAGTAAAGGTCTGATAACTTGCTTGAAGGTGACATTGTAAGGAGCAGAATCCGAGTGTGTTTCTAGAACTTTCACATTTTAAAATTAATGTTCTCTCTCACATTTCTGATTGCTCTGGCCACGTTTATGTTTGAGCTAACATCAACTTTATGTGGCTGTGCAGCGTTATTAATTCCAGTCCGATGTTGACTCCGCGGCCTCATGGTGTATCATAGACCTATTTCTGCATTTGCTTAAGGGTAAAACGAATTGCTTTCTGCATCTTTTAGATTGCCTTTTATCTTCTCTCTTTACAACTCCAGATAAATGCAGTCCCTTCTTGGGACGGTTCTACAATGCATTTCCTCTTTGTCCTCATTGCCTGAAATCTCTTCTACTAGGCTGAACTCTGCAGTGTCTCTTCCTTCAATAGGTAACGCCATCTCTGGGGTACCTGAGATGCTTCATTGGTAAAGTCCTCAAAGGAATTGTTCAGCCAGTGAGTGAATGAATGATGGCTAATGTATTACTGTCACTGAATGAGCTAACCCTGCTGCCCTTTTAAAAGGAAAAATGAGATGGCGATGATCTCATCTGATCTCAAAACATTTTCTTCCTTTCTTAACTTCATTCACAGTCTATGTTGTACTGGGAACACGTGACTTTTTAGTCCACAAGTTCCTCAAATTAGGACACTTTTGTGTTTTTTAAAGAAGCTCCACAATACCTAGCTACTCTCCACTTAATAAAAGCATTTGAAATGCATGAGTTAATTTAGAAGAATCTCTTCCATAGAGATAAGGTTTGAAAGAGTATTTTGAGGATGGTCATCTTTGAGAGCTGCTGGGAATTTTCTGAGCTCTAGCCATGACAGAGCATGTCTCCTGAACTTGGCAATTTGGCATCTCCATAACCAATTGGAAAATGCTTTCGTATTGAGCACCTGCTTTACATCATCCTTATATTATTAACTAACTGCTTAACAGCTGCCAGTCTAGCCTTCCCAGGAAGATTGTAAGTGTTGAATGAGAAAAGGGAATGCATGATCTGGGTTCAAGCTTTCCTCAAGATTCCACTTCTCTGTTTCCATTCAAGGACTAAGGCATGTTGGTATGTTGTTTTTTTTTTCTTTTATGGATGCTTCACAAGGAGCTTTACATGGTAAGTGTCACTTCCTTGGAAAATCTAGATGAGCGTTCCATAAACAGCATAGGACTGGCTCTGAGAAAAGGCAATATAAAGCAGGCAATATAAAAAAGGAAGCAGTATTTATATTATTACATCTTTCATTCTAAAGAGATTCAACTCAGAGAAGACAAATGAGGATGGCAGTCTGCCCATCCTGATCGACTGCATCAGTGTGAAGCAGGGATAAAGGAAAATGTTCATTAAATTATGAATTCTTGCAGAATCCTCTAGGGTTGCCCAGAAAATAGAGTGCCACAAATGATATGTAATTTAAGTTTGACTAAAAAAAATAACAAAATGAAGTAGAATATTTCATAGTGACAATGCTTTACTGCATCCTATTCTAGAACAGGGGTGAAGGGTCAGACAATTATATCTCACAGGCAAGCTATTAGTTTTTTTTAAAAAATAAATATTACAGATACACACACTTATTTCTACTTTGTGTGTGGATGCTTTTGTGCTACAAAGACAGAGTTGATACTAATGGGACCCAACTCTTAAATATTTACTATCTGCCTCTTTAAGAAAAGGTCTGCAGATCCCAGTCTCAATTATATCCAAATATCAATTTTTATGGGGGTGCTCCATCACAGTTAAGACACATTATAGAAGATGTGCAGGAGTTATGTGTGACACGGTTAAAATTTATCGAAAACGTTTTAGTAGCTTTAAGGGACAATTCCAGGAGTGCAGGGAGCACAGACAGCGCGTAAACATTTATTGAATTTCGCAAAATGGAAATTTGCCTTTAAAATGCCAAGCGGCCTGTTTCTCTTCATTAGAAAGAGTCGCTGATACATGTGCAGCATGAATTCTTCACGGCAGCAACATTCTAATTGCAGCTCTGAAGAGTTCTAATTGAAAGAAGATTAATGAAAAGTCAGGCCAAACTCCTCCCATATCATAGTCTGTATGAACACTTAGCTTCCATGAGTCATTCTCCTCCCCAAAATAACTCAGCTTAAACAGTGACTTCCAAGCTAATGGCAACATTTCCGCCCAGATTTCTTTTTATGTCTTGCATCATGTTCCGGGATATAGCACACAGAGCAAGGCCATCTTCTGCCATCCACTAATGTTGGTAAATGTCAGGCATTTAATAAAGTTAAAGGGCAAAAAAGTTTTAAACAATTTATCCTGCCAAGCAATCAGTCCTTGCGAAGGCTCAAGAAAACTCATTGCTTTATTGATTGGATGAGAAGGGGCAATTTTCTTATCAGTTTCTGAAAACATAACCCAAATATTCTCAGAAATTCTAAGTCTCTATGAACTCTGCTCATATATGTACACGCATTAATGTTTATTGGTACATATGTATTTATTAAGGAGCATTTATAAAGGTGGTAGTATTTGTTATCTCGTATACACCAGAGTAAACTTCACTTAATAGAAAGTGTTTTGTGAATTTAAGCATCACAAGCCATGGTAATTCCTAAAATGATCTGTTAATAGATCCCAGTTGCTCAAATAAGTGCTTTCTATATAGGCCTGTGGAATAAGGGCCTGAAAAGTCCTGCTGACTCTGCCACCAGGGAAGGGTGGGTGCACTCTTACTGGAATCTGTCGAGTACCCATTGAGGATGGCATATGCTCAACCTGTCTCCTGTATTCCACCACTGGACTTGAAAAAAAGTTACTTTTTCCATTGCCTTGATTTGCCCAACAGATAAGTTATATGGGAATAGAAAATGTTTTTACATATTTAGAAATGTATAAATAAAAATAATAGTTTGAAACGTCTTACTTGGTTTTCATTCTAAGATATACTTAGAGCAAGCTAATGTAGGCGCGTAGAGATAAAATGTTAAATTTTCTTTATTTCCAAAAAGGTATTATCCATGAAAAATAATTATTATCTTGTTACTGTGGGAACAGAATCATCAGTGTTATCAGTACATGCTATAAGATTGAAAGATTTCTTAGTGATGGAAATTCTACCTGGAAAAGACTTATTTTAATAGGACTATATATTGTGAACTGCTACTTTAGGAGCAGACTTCAAAGGAAAAGGGATGTATACACGGAGCTATATTTCAAACCTCTAGAACAAGGTGTCATGAGCCTGAGAAATTGTTTCTTCTGATCACTAAGGTATTAATGACTAGCTAGCAGCGTTCAATTACACACTGATCATTAACAAGAAATCTAATTGCTATTAGAAGACAGGTAAACAACTCATATTGACATCAACAAGTGCACGGAGGGCCATTTTGTGGCATCAGGTGGAGCAGAGGTTTTAAGGAGGTAAAAAAGAACCTTACTAAATGTATAAAACTATACAGCTTCTCTCTTCATGTACTTTCGAATATCGGAGTATCTGCACATAATGGTAATACCCTGAGATATCTCATCTTTTAAAGCACAGCACAAAGTTAATGGTTAAATGCACCACAAGTCTCATTCTGCAGGAATTAGGTAAGAAAAAATTGTTAGAAATATGTCTTTTAACCAAAGGTAATCAAGAAAGTCGACCTATTATTTTATTACAATATTTAAAATAACAATTATTCCTTAAATTGGATTTATTAAATACCTCTCTATATTATATGTTTTTATATTAAAATAGAAAAAAGTGAAAGCCTAAAAATGCATATCTAGAGAATCTGAGCTTAAATAATGAAAGATTCTGATTTATTGCAACATTGTTTCAACTTCTTACTTCCTTATCCAAGCTTCATATTGGTGTCTCTGATGAGCATGTCAAGGGAGTGCACCTTTGTGGAGTTTCCCATGGTGAGTCTGCATCACCTGTGCCTGCTTATCAGCCAGAGCATAAAGACACAAACACAATACACAATTATGGAATTTCTTTCTGTGTCTTCCTCTCTTTGTTGAAGAGTCACAGTGAATTTTAATTTGCAAGGAGAATATTATGCTAAAAATCATAAAAAGCTCTAGCAATGAAGAAAAGAAACTTATTATTTCAAAACATTGGCCTTGTAACCTGACCCTTTAGACATGTCCAGAGTTTTGCTTGTTAGCACACCTGACATCCTCTGTATTGCAAATGTTCAAAACTTGGCCTTAGTAATGGAATAATATTTGTTATAATGTCAACAAAATTTGAGTAAATGGATTTCCACATGGAATTATTTTTATTATTATTTAGAGAAAGAGAGAGAGAGAGAAAGTGAATGGATGCACCAGGACATCCAGCTACTGCAAACAAACTCCAGAAGCATGTGCCACCTTGTGCATCTGGCTTTATGTGGGTACTGGAGAATTGAACATGGGTCCTTCTGCTTTATAAGCAAACACCTTAACTGCTGAGCCATCTCTCTAACCCTGTAATTTTTATTTTTAATGAGCATGTTGGACTGAGATGACCCAGTTGTTAAAACCTGCTAACCCAGGTTTGATTCCCTAGTACCCACGCAAAGCCATATGCACAAAGTGGCTCATGCATCTGGAGTTTATTTGCAGCAAGAACAATTCTTGGCAATTCATTCCTTCCTGTCCTCTTCTGCCCCCTCTCTGCTTTCTCTCTCTCTCTCTCTCTCTCTCTCTCTCTCTCTCTCTCTCTCTCTCTCTCTCTATCAAGTATAAAAGATATTTACTTAAATTATAAAGAAATTAACATGTAAGTACCAAAAGAACTCTGAAGGAAACAATAACAGCTGTTATTAAGCTCATCTTATATGAGGTTCTGTTAATTTTTCTTCAAGCTGCATATTTTTGGCCCACTAGAGAGGTGGGCAGACCAGGTGAACTTCACCCTAAACCCTAAACATCACTGTAGAAAATGCCCCTTCCAAACAGGTTCCTTCTTTCAGTATTTAACACCCATGGCTGAGAGAATGCACAATGCTCATGTTCCTTCTTGTCTTTAGTCTAAGTCCTTACCACTTTGCAAACTCATTTTCTCTTGTTTTCCTCTTTGGAGAGACAGAACAGCTGGTTGTCATCTTCCAAATGCTGTAACAATCTCATATACTTGAAGATAGTAATTAAGTCATCCTCTCAGCTTTCTCTTTCTGAAAAACTCAAATTCATTTTTAACACAAATTATATTTTAAAAAATACTGCCATAGCCATGGATGTGAAAATTGTTATTACATAGACTTTTCTCTGAAAACCCCTCTTTTGACTCTAAATAGTTTTCCTCTAGATGTGCATGGCATTGATGAATTCGAGATTCCTGACCTTTACAACATAACATCACCAGTAAACATGGGTTCTTCTTTAACCTCCCACTATTCTGCTCCCAGAAAGACTCAGGTGATTCTTTCCTCACAGTCCCCAGTCCTTCCTTACCTCCACCCCCCTGGAAAATAGAAAGTATCACAGGGAACAGGATTTTTAGCAGTGTTAAGAGTACAGCTCCAATATTACTCAAGTTGCTTAATCCATAGTTATAGTGAGCTAGATAAGCTTCCACTACATGGTATTTGTATTAGTATAAGAATTTTGAAAGAACAAGAGCTTTAACCTAAGCTATACCTCAATAAAAATAGTGTCACAAGGATTGATCCAGACGACCCATAGAGGAGGTTATCCAGCGGATTGGGGATGGGAGGACAGCGGGGAATTGGGGATAACAACTCATTGTTTGCCCACTAAATATTGTAACTCATTATGGACAATGAAAAATAGTGTTCATTCTTGCAAAGAAAGATAAACAAAAAAATCAAAATTACTGGCTGAATGATCTTAGACAAGATATTTAAGCTCCCATTGTGTTTATCTCATAATTATAATCCCCAAGTTTCAAATGAAAAAACCAATGAAATGGTTTGTTGCCTGTCACCTTGCTCAAGAGAGTTCTTTTCTGAGTACTCGGGTATGTCCCTGACATGATGTTCCTCATGAAGGTACTGTGAATTAATGAATACATTCTCCATAGTCACATACTTATATTTAAGGAAAAACTTTCTAGACGTGTAACACAAGAAAAATATCTATAAAGACAAGCAAGTGTTAAGGCAGACTTGTAAGGGCAATGCTTAGAGATAGGATTAACCTATGATGAGCCTGTTCACAGAAGTCAGAGGCATAAACACTCTTATTTAAAAAACAAATATCCTCACTCGAAGTCATCCTGTGTTGTTTCTAGCAGAAATTTTTCTGAAATACAAACCTACATATTTTCATATTTCATTATTTTACACTGGTAAAAGAGGGTAACCCCATTCATGGGAAGATTTCAGATGTCAATTTATCTGCAACAGATATCTGAAATATTAATCTATCAAACTCTTGTTTCAATTTTTAATCTTCCTGAGAAAAGAATGTCAAGTATGAAAAAATTGAAAATCTTTTTTCTTTATATAACTACAAATTAGCTGTTTCTCTCTCTTTCTCTCTATCCCATCTCTCTCCTACCATCCGTCTCTTGATCCATCTAACCTTCCCTCCAAAAAAATGTAACACGAACAGGGATCAAATGAACTCTGCTCCACCACCCATGGAGATTTTAGTCAAGAATTTTTTGACTAAAATTTGCCAAAATTCTTTTGGCAATCATATTATCTGTACTTTTAATGTATGACCTTGAGAATCTGTGGTTCTTTGATTTAGGGTTTTTTTTTACTAGCCTTAAATAAAAATTGATACTTGTCATTAGCTTCATTGAAATCTAGAACTGTAGATAGAGGTGGCAGGAGAGGTCTCACATAGGAAACAGTTATCATTTCTGTCAAATAAATTAGCAAAATTAATTTTCTGAGTAGACCAGCTAAACAACTCAATCAAGTTCAGATTAAATATTTCTGTGTCTAACATGCATACCTTAAATATCAGCTCCTAAAACTTATTACTTATCCCAAAATATCATGTTGAGAAGCTACACGATTACTTATATATCCTAAAATGTGTGTGAATGTCTATTGTCCAAGAAAGAGAATATTTATGAAGAATGAGATGTAAGGAGCCATTCCATTTATTTAAATTCCCATTCTGCGTTGAGTGGCAATGCTGACCTGATACTCAGTGACTCCTTTTATATTTTATCACCATTTTAAAAAGAATTGCCACTTGTATTTAAGTAAATTGTATAGTGCTCGTGATGTACTGTATTCTAAGCAACAAAAGAACAAGGAAGAAATAAAACAAAGGATGTGAGAGGCTGTTCCGGGAGCATTTTCCTTAAACATTTTAGTCTTCTTGTATTTTTCTCATTGGCAAGTATTCTCATTGGCACTATACTTCCATAATCTATGTAAAAACAACACTAAAGAACACTACTTTTGCTTGCATTTAATGTAAGTTTCTCCTCTCCAAGTTTTGTGAAATTTTCTTCCAGGGTACTCTGAAACATGCCTTTCTTTCTTGGCACCCTCAGAACAGTTTGAGGAGAGAGATGAAAAGGGGCCAGTTTGATAACTAGGTAAGATTCCTGGACAGAGAGAGCTTAGCATTTCAGAAAATCAGGCTCTCAAGCCATCAACAGCAAGCAAAGAATAGTAATAGATTTCTTAAAAACTTTTTCAGGCTGTAGAGATGGCTCAGTTGTTAAGGCACTTGGCTGCAAAGCCTAAGGATCTAGGTTCAACTCCCCAGTACCCAGGTAAGGCCAGGTACACAAAGTGGCACGTGCACCTGGAGTCTATTTGCAGCAGCTAAGGCTCGGGCATGCCCATTCTCATTCTCTCCTTACAAACAAATGAAAAAGCAACTTCTTCTCCAAGCCTCCTCTAGGTAATAATAAAGCCATTTGTTTCATTTAATAATCCATTTTGTTAATGTTGTCTGAGAGCTTTATTCCATGTATCCTGCAACATTCTGTCCGTTATCACCTCTTCTTTCCAATTTTAGTATATGTGCTGCCGAAGTGAGCACAGTAATCTTCTATCGGCTTGTACTAGTTAGTGATATGGAAATGTGATATATCATTTCGTTTGAGATTTCAAGGGTTATAGTATGTCTCCAGAATCCCAAATTTATCATATACGTCTTCTTTTCAAATGCAATTTTAATGTCCTTGGTCAATCAGTTTCTTTTTGTTCTATCTTCTATTCTTTGGGGTCTTATCAATAAGAGGTTTTTTTTTTCTTCTGTTCATGTATGACAAATTACAATTTAATCCCATCACTATACCCTTGCTAATGCAGCCATTGGCTAGTAATAGCACATCTCTTTGATATCTAAATCGTGCATTTCAAAATTACACATGTATATTTCATTGATAATCTCATTCATTCCCTAAACAATTGAACCATAGCAGACCTTCCTTGGCCATTACAGATGCAAGACACATGCACTTTCTAAACGAGTTAAAAGAAATTATGAATAATTTCTAAATAATTTCTAAACGAGTTAAATATGAATAATTTCTTTTCTTGCACATGGGCTTCAGTCTACACAGCTGTCTTTCTGCAGCATAGAGCAACTCCCAGCTCCAACATAAAGCTATAATAATAGAAAATAGAATCAGAAAGAGACTCAGCCTCTGCTGTCAGGGTAGTGTTGGAAAATGATGACAGCGTAGGCTGGTTAAGAGTAGAAGTTATGAATATAACGAGTTAAGTGTTCATTGCATTTGGAGGAATATGATTAACCTGAATCACATGAGTAACTGAAGGGCAAATTACTCAATAAAATGATATGTTTATAGCTGGGGACATGAGTCAGCAGGTTAGAGTACTTTCTATGAAAACAAGAGGGCCTGAGACTATCTGAGATTGATTCCCATGTGAAAAGCTAGTGTTGTGGTCAGCTTTCTAGTTGCTGCTCAGAAAGAACCCAAGCAAAGGCGGCTTGTGGAGGAATGGGTTTATTTGGCTTACGGACTCGAGGGGAGACTCCATCCTGGCAGGGAAGATGATGGCATGAGCAGAGGGCTGGACATCACCTCTGCCACAGCACTGCAGACAGTGGCAGAAAGGTGTGCCAAATACTGGCAAGGGGAAACTGGTTTATAATCCTATAAACCATCCCCAACAACACAGCTCCATTGAGTTTGTAAAACCCAAACTACCATCAGCTGAGGATTGATCTATCAGAACACATTCAATTGTTTGTGGGGGACACCTGGATCAAACCATGACAGCTAGGCATGGTCACACTTCCCTGTCACCCCACCCCTGTGGGAAGCAAGACAAGAGAATCCTTTGGTCTCAATGGTCAGTCAGTCTTAATAAGCGACAAATGTTAAGTTCTCTTAAAGAGAAAGCACATACATCTAAAGAATGGAGAGAAGAGCACGGGATCCATCAACAGTTTGCTTTGGAGATAGTTATAAAGTAAGGGCAGTTATGAATCTTCTCAAGCAAGCTAAGAAGGATGAGGAGGAGGTAGGAAAAGTCGATGAGATAAAAACAAAAGTTGAGAAACACAGGATGAGTTTAAAGGACATGGGTTCCTGTGAACTTTTTTTAAGATATCACATGAACATTCTAATTATTCTGTACACATATACACTTAATTGTGTTTTCATATGAATATGTAAAGAATAAAAACACAGATATTTCTTGGCTGGCATGAAGTACCTATGACTATAATCTCAACATTCAGGAAAACATGGCAGGGAAAGCCTGCCTCAAAAAGCCAAAAAAGTATAAAACTGTATAAGTGTTTCTTAATAATTATATACATAATTTGGATTAGGTTTTCAATAACTTCATATGAAATTTGTATATTCAGATTTTTTTCTTTTTTTTCTTTATTGTTCATAATGAGTTACGTTGTTTAGTGGGCCAACCATGAGTTGTTATCCCCAATTCCCTGTTGCCCCCCTTCCCCATCCCCAGTCAGCTGGATATCCTCCTCCGTGGGCCGTCTGGATCAGTCTTTGTGGTAGGGGACCATGGATAGCTCATTCTTCAGCCTGGCTCTCATGACCCAAGTGTGTTGTTACTGAGGGTTGCCATGCCTCTGGATAGGCTCTCCCACCACAGCTGTCACAATCTTTCCGCCCCCTCTTCTGCTCAGTTCCCTGAGTCGTGGTGGGCGAGTATTGGGGCTGCTATGGTGTTGTGAGCTTAGGGGTTTTTATGAAATTCGTTGGATTCTGTCACACTGGCTTATCCTTTGTTGATTGAATGGCTATGGCTGTGGGTCCCTTGTTCATCCAATCATTCTCTGTGGGGTTCCATATGGATCCTCCCCCGTATGACTGTGGTGGCTCATCTCATGACAGGATCTCATCTTTCTGCCTGCAGTCAGTTGGTAGGGTTATATTTTAAGTGAACTCAGAGTCCTAGCATGAAGGAGTAATAAACTAGTCCAGTGATTTGGGATAGTAACTGGATTTTAAAATTTCTTTTATATTTATGTAACATTTCAAAAGCATGTAACTGTGAATTAAGGTAAATTAGCAAATACTGAACAAAATAACATGACTTTTTTATTAAAATAGACAAGCAAATATCATATTAAATGAAGACTGCCAAAATCAGCATAACCCATTAAATCCACAACTCTGATTATTTTCTAAGCCATATTTTTTTTCACAAAGAGATTTATTGTCTCTAAGAGTTAACTCAAATAAAATGTTAAACTTGGGAATGAATGGTGTGTCATTATAAAAATAAAAGCATAATTAGTTGTAATATTCTACAACACTTAGAACTGTTTACTTCTGGCAGGCAGTGGGTTTTCCAAATAAAAGCTCAGAGTGAATTAATTGTTATAAAATAAATACATAATCAAGCAAATAACATTTTACCATTCTGAAACAAGCATATAATAGAAACCATTTCAAAGATGCCTCAGCCAGAGGAACTGGCAACTCAAAGTAGATTTATGCTTTAGCAAACATGGTGATCTGGCAGTCAACATCTCGGGTTTCCAGTGCTTGAATTACACTAAAGAGAACATCCACAGAAAATTAAATTTATGCACCATATGAAAAATTAAGCAGGTGGAAGAACAGAGAAAGGGAACGAGTAAAGAAGTCTACAAAGAGTAGCAAAACAGGAGAGCCAGGGAAGGAAGAAGAGAGGGAAACGAAAAATATCTGAGACCTCTGGAATCCATTCACCTTCTTTGTTCAGCCACTTCTACTGATCACCATCAGTGATGGCAAGCAGCTTGAAGCTATGGTCCTGAATTGATATTTAATTAAAATCCAGTTCTCTTTTAATAATTCAGCAAACACATCACAATTCAGTATGTAAATAATATCAGCAGATGAAGGATAAAACCAGAATCCAAACTAAGTGCTAAGAAGTATGCAGAGAAGGCAGAGCGTGAATCATGTGGAGAAAAACAATAATTAAATTCTGCTTCCAATTCATTCTTATTGTGGCTTTTATTAAGATTCTGCTCTAGACCAAAAGTTATTTTCTTCCTGTCTTATTTGTCTTGCCAAAATTAGCAAAACACTATTATAGTCCTTGTATCCACAATATCAGCGCCAAGTTGGCCCTCAACACACACATCAGAACTCCTCAAGGCTAAATTATTTTCATAATCATCACCTTTAACACCCTTTGAATGAAATCCCTGTCCCAAATTGTTACTCATTGTTAAACTAAAACACCGGGAATCAGGATTATCTTCAGAAATTTTTGGCATCAGAGATAACCAAGTCACGAGAGCCAATTTCCTTGAAAATTGCTATAATTTCTAAGAATACTAACAGATTCTACTTCATAGGTGTGTAACACTGTTCTAGAGGATATTGCTATGCCTATTTGTTCTTATATTATCTATACATTTGTGAGGTGTAAAATGAAGAAATGTTTATGAAATATCTTCATCACTTGTGAACATTTTTCTAAATTTAAAAGGATGAATACTTATAATGGCTGGTGAGTGTCATAAATCTTTGTGTATCAACCACGGGTCCTAAGTGATAACTCCAGTTTGCTGGAAGGGTTACAGCCATGACAAATCATTAGGTTCTTCAAGTAAGGAACACTTACTAAAGACCACAGCTTCTCCTCTTATTTCTTCCATTAACTGGAAAAAGTGCTTTATGAAATACAATTAATGAAATTCCAACTTCATTTCTTCTTCCATTGATCCATTTTGCCTGGATGCCATAGTGAAGAAGTGACAAGCAAATGGAAATTTCCAAGCTTTCTGTAGGAGAGGGGTTGAAAAGAGGGGAGACATTGCCATTCAAGAAGGCCTTAGAGAGGATGAATTCTATGATTTGAACAAGCCTTGTCAAATCCACCTACACCTGTATGACCACTCACCTAAGACCTGAGCCTCACACCACCTAAAGACTTCCCAGAAGCCCCCCATAGGCTTAGAGCTGGGAAGGAGGTCAGCTGTCAGTTTCTCAGCCCCACAGCAAGGAGCTTGTGTACTTCTTCGGCACATCACTACTCTTCTGCCCCCAAGTTAGGAGATCTTAAAAGCCAAGATTGGTGCACAGGGTGATTCTCGGGATGACAAGAATGACCTTTACCACTTGACCATCACACGCATCTCAGACCTGTGTGTAACAAAGCATTTACACAGGTGACAGCAAGGGGAGAGATGCATTGCACCAAGTTACTTTATTCCCGGGCTAGCCAAGAATTCAGAAAGAGGAGGATGGAAGGAGCCAAAAAAAAAAAAAAACAGAAAAAAAAGATGATTTTATTTACTCGACTAGAAGAAGGAAAGCAATGGCAAACCTACAGCCTCCTGAGCAGTGAGGCACACTTTATTTGAAGAAAAAGAGGAGTTCCAATGTCAGAAACAAAACAAATTGAATAAATTCAAAGATTAAGAAGAGGATGTGATTTGTCTAAATTATTATTTCTGCCTTTCTGCACTTCCGAACTACTATAATTCAAGCAGCTCATATCTGGTGTTTCACAGGAAGTCAAGAGGAAAACCTCCTAGAGCAGAAACTGAGCAGCTCGAGCCTGGGAACTGGGCCCATGTGCTTTCGACAGTGGAGAAAATCCCTGAGCAGGACAGCCTCACATCCCAGAATTCCTACCTTCAGTACCTCCATTTCTAATAGAAGGAAATAGAAAGCTTTCCATTATCTGCAAATGAAAATAAAACTCATTGAGACCACAGGCTTAAAAAGCAACTTCATACCTGATTTGATCACTAGAAAATCAAAATATCAACTTCTACCTTCTTCTAGAGTGTTCTTACTTTTGAATTCCATGGTGTTTGTAAGAAAAATAGCTTAATTGGTCAGTCATGAAATTTGTAAGATTATAATTGCAAAGATAGAATTGAGATATCCCACTCACTGCTTAAGTCTGTAGCTCAAAACAAAATAACACATTGAAGCCTGGTCCACTGCAATGACATCTATTATGATTAAAGGAGCTTTGTTGACACATGGGTCTCCTCAAATCCTTAAAGCTGAGGCTAAAAAAATGCTTAAAGGGAAAGGCTACATTCTGAATAACATTTAATAAAAATATTGGGTGCATAATTCGAAAAGCTAGGTTGATACATGGTACTCTCGCAGGAAAGAAAGGAGACATTCTCCCCTGCAAATGCCATCTCTACTAATCGTACTCAAAAGATCTGATGCCAACTTCTACTGCTTCATGGTCCAAGTTTTATTCCCACTTATGAATGAATATTCAAAAGCGATTTATCAGAAGCTCCTTAATTCCAAGTCCAAGCTGGCCTGAAAAGATAGGCACCAAAAATTTCCAAGGACTCCTGGGGTATTTCCCAGTTTATCCTGGCTTCTAGTTGAGATCTTTTTGTGAGTTAGCTCTCATTAGCCTTCTCAGTTCTCAGAGACCAGTGAGAGCTTCCCTTCTTATTGCCTGTATTCCCTCTGGAGGAGTTCTGAGATATGTCAGATTACACTCCATTTTCTCAAATTAAAAGACAAACAGACAAAAACAAAACCCAGACTTTTGCTTTCTGCAGGATGTCAGTGCTGAACAAACATCTGGTCAGTCAAGGACAGGTTTCATGCGTAACACGGTAATTCTTTATCTAAACAAGTGGTCATCTGTTACCACTTTCTCCCTCACTTATAGATGGTAAGTGATGTTCTTGCCAGCAATGGACAGAGGATCCTGTGCTCAAGTGGTCACGTTCTTGGCTGGGAAAGAAGAAAGCAGGGATCACAAGAGTAAAAGAAGCATTACAGCCCATCCAGGGCCTTGGGAGGGGCTGAAGACAGAGGAGAAAATATACATAAAATAACATATTGAGGAGTGACATATCAATGTGTTTGTCAGTCACTTCATGCAGGTAAACCCACAAGGAAGGCAATCTAACAGGTTTAGAGACACACCTCTCTAAGGTTGCCTCTGATGGAGGACAAGCAGAAGAATAAAGTAGAATTCACCCACCACATCTAGCAGTTCTAAATCTGCAGATTCAACAGGGGTGGAAAGTGCTTGGAAAAAAAAATTCATTTGACTAACATGTAAATAGTTTTCTTTTCTTAAAATAAAATATTTTATTTATTTGAAAGAGAGAGTATCGGTACATCAGGCCTTCTATCTCCAGATGTATGTACTAGCTTTTGCATCTGACTTTATGTGGGTGCTGGGGAATTGAACCTAGGCCATCATGCTTTGCATGTAGGCACTTGTAACTGCTGAGCCACGACACCAGCCCAGATGTTTTTCTTATAATGACTCCTTAAAATAGGGTACATTGGTTATTTGGGTGGAATTTTTATTTTGGTATGTATTGTCATCAGTCTAGAGATGATCTGTCATACATGGCAGGGTGTGCATCAATTACATGATAATACACTACCATTTTACATAAGGGACTTGAGTATCTGAGATTTGGGTACCCATGAGGGCCCTGGAGTCAATACCCTGCAGATAATAAGATAGAACGAGACAGCATGAATGTCTCCTAAAATTACAATTCAGTCTGAAAAGCTGTACCCTCATTTCTTACCTATGTTTTGACCAAATGCTTTGAAGTCTTTAGGAGTTTGAAGTTCTTACACTACTATATTTTTTCTTTGAAAAATAATGTATCAGAAAAATACATTCACATTAGTAAATTGTCTTTCATCTTGTTTACTAATGCTAAAAAAAAAAACAACCAAATACCACAGAAGATGTGACATTGACCCTAACCAGGTAAACTGGCATTCTTCAAGAACACATAGCCTCCGCTGTGGCTATGATGGAACGCTCTTCCATGCAGTCCCCTTAGTTTGGACCTGATCATTGGGCCTTTGTAAACATCAGACCTGTGTGGGCTGTAGAGGTAGTCAATTCCCTATCCTTGATTTGTTAACACAAACGCAGGCTTTGAATTTACATCCAAAGTGCATTACACAATATATTATGTAACAACACATTGTCAAGAGACAAAGACAGAAAAAAAGATAGAATAGAGATGGAAATGAAAATTAAAAATAGATATTCATACAGATGAAAGAGATATAAATCTTAAAACTCTGTCATAGAACAGTACATTTTCTAAAAGGATCATGACTATTCCATATCGAAATTTAGGAAAAAATGGTCTGACTTCCAGCAGATTTTACTAAGTGAACACTCAAAAAAACAGAGAATTGAATGCCGCATATTCTCCCTCATATGTGGTCCTTAACCAGGATAACTATAAACTCTATGCAGACTAGTAGAAAGAAGTGAGAGGTTATGAATGAGGGGTAAGGGATGGGGGAAGGGGAATGGCTTAAGCATGAGTTAAATCATATTAGGTTCAAAAACATAAAATCCTCATGAGCATACTGGAACCTACTGAGAAAGTAGTGGGAGTCGACTGGCAAGAGAGGCCATGAGTGGTAGGGGAGAGTGTCTAAGCCTGTGAATAATTAGATCAGTCTGACAACCCCTGGTTCCACCCACTGGTTCCTTCCCTCACTGAGCTGTTGACCAAAGTGACCCATGAGGTTCCAACAACAAGACAGAATTCTTCCAAACCTTTGAGTGCCCTCCCCAGGCCTGAGGCAAAACTTTGTTGCTGAAGAAACCACAGAATGCCATAGACGGAACAGTATCCAACACCCAGAAGGCAGTTAGTGTAGTACTGGAAGGCACTGCACAGGCTGCCAGGGGAAACTGATCAACACCAGCTGGAGTAAACAGAGACCACTGACATGAAACACAATCTGCAGCCATGAGTAGGCTGACCACACCTCCTACTCAGAGAGAACAGCAAACCAAGAAAGGAGCACTTCTGTAATGGAGAAGCCTGGGCCTGGGAGAGATAATCAACAGCTTTCAAATTCGGCCAAATTTTCCACTTAGTGAGGTGGAGCCCTTGTCTGGAACTTGGGATTCAGGGCTATATGAACCAGATCCCGTACTCTTAGGCTCCCAAGACAAGATGCACTATGGGAGCGATTGATGGGGAGGCTACTAAAAATAGAGTCTAGGTAATCCAGAATTGTGTATATTTGTTAACCTACACTGACCTCACTCTCTGTTGGAGATTATGTTTGTGTTTTTCAGGATGCAGCGAGAGAGCTGGGGCCCATCTAACCCTACCAACCGACCATAGGCTGATAGCTGAGATCCTGGCAAGAGAGGAGCCACTACAGTCAGATCGTGGAGGATCCATATGGAGCCCCACAGAGAATGATGGAATGAACAAGGGACCCACAGCCACAGCCATTCAATCAACATAGGATAAGCCAGTGAGACAGAAATCAACGATTTTCGACACAAAGACCCCTAAGCTCACAACATTAAAGCAGTCTTAATACTCATCCACCACAACTCAGAAAACTGAGTGGAAGAGGGGGCAGAAAGATTGTGAGAGCCATGGTGGGGGAAACTATCCAGAGGAACGGCACCCCTCAGTAACAACATACTAGGGCCAGGAGAACCTGGCTGCATACTAGGCTATCCATGGTCCCCTATCACAAGGACTGATCTAGAAAACCCATGGAGGAGGATATCCAGCTGATTGGGGATAGGGGAGGGGCATCGGGAAATTGGGGATAACAACTCATTGTTTGCCCACTAAATAATGTAACTCATTATGGACAGTAAAAAAAATTATTATTTTATGTTTTTTTCTTAAAGGAAATGTTCCTAAATCCACCTCTAAATGTCCCGTAATCTATACAGTGTATATCACACATTCTAGTCTAGAGTGGATATTTGTTTGGAGTTACCTTTGGAAAATAGAATGGTTGAAAGGTGATCTTCAAACCTTAAAATTAAGTGTAAACTCTTGGAGCTTGAAAAAGCAGGCACAGATTCTCATTCTATTCATGGATATAAATATAGCAGAGTACAATGCATGGATTTGCTCAAGTGTTAATTGCATAGAACAGAAACAGGGCAGAAACATCTAAACAGACTCTGAAAAAATGAAGAGAGCAAAATGTCAAATCAGAAGGACAAAAGTATTGAAATACATCAACACCGTGTGTGTAGACAAGCTTTAAAATGAGGCTCGAATGTGCAAGACAACAGAGCATTTTCTTGTATTCTTTAGGATTCCCTTGTTCTGAGATCATCCATGAGGCTGGAAAAGCTGTGTTGCTGTAGTTAAACTTTCCAAGTACATAGAAACATGAGAGTTCAGTGTTTAAAAATGAAAACAAAAGTTAAACAAAACTTTCCTAAACATTGAAGAAAGCTTTCAGTTCAATTTAGAATAGCACCTGATTCATCCCTGCTGTTAGTTTCATTCATGTTGGCAAGGTTAATTTGTGTCTTTGATTATTTCCTTCTCTTTACTCACTGTTTCTGCAAAGAAATAAAAATAAATGCAATCTCACCTTTGAAGAGCGATAATTATGTTTCTGTCACTTGTATGGAAGATCTTAGTAACTCTCTCAAGCCTGAGGCCTTTTGAGTTATGGGACAAGATAAACAGCTTTCAACAGGTTTGCCCATGTGTTCATTACCCACATCTATCCACTGTGGTATCTTCATCTTAGAAATTGGAATAAAATACTTTCTGTAAAGATTTCTAAATTATTTACAAATTAAATTTAATAACCTGCCACAGCAAGGTACAAAGTTTTAACTACCATATTCAATGATTTCTTAAAGCACTGTGATCCCTTTCTATCCAAAAGTTTCTTTGTGAAAAAATGAGGGCTTTAGCTAAATATCAAAATGAACAAACCATTTGTTACAGACAACATGTGAGTTATTTGGCATATGGTGTCTTAAAGTTTACATCATGGGAGAAGTCTAAATACATACTTACATACATCTGGGAACATTTTCTTCTTGAACTTTGGATAAAAATGACTGCAGAAAATGTGGGCCCCAACCACTCCATGTGTTCTTTGTTCCCCTGTATTTCCCATTCCTTTGGAGTTTACGTTGAAGAGATTCTTCTAGCTACTAACAGACATATGCACCTTTTCTGTCCAAGAGTTTTAAGCATGGATTCAGTTCTCCTCGAGTCTTTCTGTTTTCTATTTTTTTTTGTCATCAAGATAGAATGTTATGTGAAATTTTAGACTTACATGCTAGAGACAGCCTGACTTCCTCTGTTATGGTCAGAGATTTCCACACTACATTGTGAATACTTGATTATCCAAGCAGACAGAAGAAAATCAGTAAATATGGAGAATATAAAAATAAACAATTCTGGAATATTGGCCTAATAATTTGACCTAATAAACTGGACCAAATCGCTCACCTAACAACAGACTTTTGTTCTTTTACTGCATCTGAAATATTCACCATAATTGAGAACTTTCTGAAACACACAGCAGGTTAAAACAGCCTGAAGAATGTCAGACCACAAATCGCCTTTTATAGTAATGGAATTAAATTAAAATCAGTAACAAAATGATATGTAGAACAACTTTATATAATTATGGAGTAATATGTGTCAAGAAACAGTTTTTAGTTAAAATTATGAAATCCAATGCAACAATATATAGAAATACAGTTTATTTTGACCAAGGTGATTTTATCTATGAAGTAGAAGCTAATTGACTATTTTAAGAGAAATCAATATAATTGGACAACAAATGAACTAATACTATATAGAAATGTCATTATCTCAAAAATTGTCCCCCCAAAAGTAATTTTTTTAAATCCACCATGAATTTCTGATTGAAACCTCATAGAAAATTCAAAACAGAAGGGAACAGGAATCATTCCTTAAAACCTATAGTTATCAGCACCTAAATGGAGAAAGAATGAAGCATTTCCCTCTGCAAGCATGAAAAACCCAAGGCTGTTTCCTCTCACTACAAGTATTCAGTGTTGTGCTAGAAATTCGGAGGAGTCCTAGTTGTTCAACATACACAGGGTCCTCTCTAGAGTGCAAGCAAACACCATTAAAACTGCTGCAGCCTTTCCTGCAGCAACTGACCATGGGTGTGAGAAAGGACCTAAATACACTAACCAGAACAGCTGTAAAAAGAAAGCAAGGACGGTCTGGAGAGATGACTCAGAGGTTAATGCCAGAGACCCCCAAATTCACCTCCCAGAACTCCCCCAAAAACCCTGGATGTTGCCCACCTCCAGAATGATGGAGAGAGCCATTTCAAGAAAGTATGCAATAAGTGACAGAGAAGGACACCCAAAGGGCTATGGATGAGGAGCAAGGTGGCCTTTTCTTCTGATAAGGAGTGAGTTATAGACTGGCCCTTGGAAACAGGACAGGAACTCACATCGGATCCACCCTCATCCAAGGTGGCTGCAAGTGACAGCTTCTTTCTCATCTTGTCCCAGTTAACATACATGCTCCAGCCCTTCCTGAAGCAGTCTCTTGAGCTCACCAGCTAATCCCTTTACACACCTGCATCTGATGAGGACACTCATTCTGAGTGGATGTCTGAGCCATATAAATGTGTGTGTAAGTCTTCTTGTCCTGCCTGTAAGCTCCCTGGCACTGCTCCTTTTCTGTTAGCATCCATGTGGGAGATCTCAGTCACTCCACACCCTTCCCCATCTTTTTTGCCTGGACACTTTCCTGCTTTTGCTTTCCGTGTGTGTGTGTGTGTG
>PVHP010010069.1:0-48638 GCA_004024765.1 Zapus hudsonius | reverse complement strand
AAAAAAAAAAGTACTGTGTCTTCAGAGCAAGGAATTAAAATGTAGGTTTGTGTAAGGAGGAGGGGATTGCAGGGTAGGGGGAGTGCTAAGTACTAGGTACTACACCCAGGGCAGGCATGCTAGGCAAGTACTTTACCACTGGGCTACCTCACAGCCCTGGAATTTTTTTATTTTTATTTTTTGAGATTAAGTCTCCCTATGTCGCTCAGACTACCCTTGATTTCTCTTTAGTTCAGGCAATCCTCCTCATTCCGCCTCCCCAGTGCTGAGATTTCAGGTGCTTGCCACCATACTAGGCTATAAAATGTTTAACTGCCCACATAGGTCAAAACCTAAGTAAGTGCTTCAGTGGTCAGTACTTCAGAGTCATTTGATGTGGGATGTACAATTTATAGCTGGTAGGCTGTATATATTAAATATTGCCTTGTATAAGGCCAACACTAATTGATACGTTCCTTTTAAGATTTAACAGATGTTAAACTTACTGTTCTTCAGGTCAGTCACATTGACGTGATCACTGCAGAGATGGCCAAAGATTTTGTAGAAGACGATACTACACATGGGTAATTGAAAATACAGCCTGCTGTTTGGGAAGATATGTATAGTTATGTGGTCCTCATACCCAGAAACTGTAAATTTTAAGCCTAAATATTTGGTCATTATTAAATTTTTGGAGTTAAAACATAGTCCTTTTATACTTGTCATTGTATTTTATAAGGTTCTCTGTAATGTTACATTTCTACCTATAGTTTAGGAATTTTATTTCCCATGCAGCTTTTTGTAAAGTGTCCTTCTGTTTTAAATCTTCTGGAATCTTCTAAATATTCTTCCAAATGATTTATTTGCTCAATTATACTGCCTCTTTTTTATAGCCTCAATTAAATAATTGTTTTGTGACTAATAAACTTGTCTCCTTTTTTGTATGGTTTTTTTTTTTGTTGTTTTGTTTTTTTTGTTTTGTTTTTTTTGTTTTGTTTTTTGCGGCAGGGTCACACTCTTAGCTCAGGCTGACCTGAAACTTAAAGGTGCACACCATTACACCCAGCCTCATTGTGATTTATTATCATTGTCCAGATTAGAAACAAGTTTCTCTTAAATAATACGTTTTGTATAAGAAAGTGTTGTTTTAGAGTTGGGTGTGGGGACTCTTGCCTTTAATCCTAGCACTCAGAAGGTTGCAGTAGGTAGGATCACTGTGAATTCTAGGCCAGCTTGGGTTAGAAAGTGAATTCCAGGTGAGCCTGGACTAGAGTGAGATCTTGCCTTGAAAAACAAAGTATTGCTTTTAGTTAATTTTTTAAAAATCTTTCCACATTATATTCACTACATGGCATCAGTAGCTTTCAGTTCTGCCTGCTTCAATCTCATAGATTATTATTTTTTTGGTCATAGGCACTTTTAAAAATGCAATACTGCTTGCTGGGTTCTATCAATATCTTAAGGGGGTTGGATTCTTGTCATTGCTACTGCTAAAGTTCCTCAGGTAGTTGAGATTAGAACCCTTGTACTCACTTTGACAGCCCTTTGAAAATTATTTATTTATTGACTTACTGCAAGCAGAGAGAATGGGCCTTTAGCCACTGCAAACGAATTCCAGATGCATGGGCATCTGGAATTTGGCTTTATGTGTGTACTAGGGAATCAAACATGGAACATTAGGCTTTGCAAGATCATTTTGCCCTACCTGCTGAGCCATCTCTCAGGCCCAAAATTAATTGTTTTTGTTTTGTTTTGAAGTGGGGTCTTCCTGTACCTCAGGCTAACCTGGAATTCACTATATAGGCTCAGGGTGGCCTTGAACTCACAGTGATTCTCCTATCTCTGCCTCCTTAGTTCTGGGATTAAAGGCATGTGCTACCATGCTCAGCCACAAAATTATTGTTAATTTAGGATGACGGTACGTTTAGCAGAATTTGTAGGTTTGGGAAAGTAAGTAGTGTTTTTTTTTTTTTTTTAAATTTTTTAATGTGTGGTATGATGTGTTTATGTGTATAGTGCATTTGACATCCTTGTATAACAATTTTCTCCTAGTTGAAATGCCTCATCTTGAAATTTGCAAACTGAAACACAGATTCAGAAACTATGCCCTTACAAATATTAGGAAGTTCCTGAAATTTACAAGGTCCACTAGGCCCCTCCCTAAACTTATATAAGTGTAAGAACTACTTAGGAGGAGACTTTCCTACCTGCTAGTAGTGTAATGTGCTCCAGAGGTGCAGTTCCCATGAATCACCTGTGCTGGAGTGACCTTTTCGTTAATGTAACTGTCTTTGAGTCATCCATGCTCCTGTAAGTAACCCCAGTAAACTCATTGGTTCGCTAAGGTACACTTGAATTATTTTTGGTCTGTTGTTGGTGCCCTGGATCTGAGGGTGAGTAGATGTGTGTTGTATCACTCCAGGAAAAGTTTGTTTATAAGTTTATTAAGTTGTTCTTCCGTGTTTTTTCCTTGAGATGGAGTCTTTCATTAAATCTGGATCTGCTGTTTTTAGTCAGACTGGCTGACCAGTGAGCTCCAGCAATTTTCCTTTCTCCACAGGACTGGGGTTATAGGTGTGGGTGGCCACACCTAGCTTTTTTACATGGGTGCTGGGGCTCAAACTCAGGCCTTCATGCTGGCTCAAAAAATGCTTTTACTCGCTGGGCTGTCTCCCAAGTCCTGGAAAGGCAGTTTTACTCAGAACACTAAAGCCAAAAACAAAACAAAAGAGTGAGCCATGCAATTTCCTTGTTTTTTCTGAATAAGTGAAGGTCATTTCAGAAACTGGCTTGGGGAAATACTCAGTGGTAGAATGCTTGCCTGGTATGACATGGTCCTCATTTTATACTTTTAAAAATCCTGGTTATGTAACCCAGTATTGTGTATGAAATACCAAGTGTTTGTATAGCTTTCACAAGTTCAGCAACCAATCCTTTCTTGGAACTTCCCATTTGCAGCCACAGTTGGTTATCTATGGAATATTGTTTCCCTATTGAGCCTCTGCTGGAGAAGTCACAATTTGTTCAAATGTCTATCTCCTGTGCCCCATGACTTAGTGATGACCTTTCTCCTTAGAGTATTTTGGATAGAGTCTTGACCAACCATAATGGCTCTATTGTTTTTTAAATTTTTATTTTGTTTATTGACAGTTTATAATATACTTTGGAATATTCACCTCCCATTACTTTCTCTTGTCCTCTCTGTCCTGCTCAATCCTTTCTTCCCAACTAGTCCCAATGTGTGTGTGTGTGTGTGTGTGTGTGTGTGTGTGTGTGTGTGTGTGCGTGCGTGTGCCTTAACAGAGTCTAATCAGGGTTGCTTGCATGAGCATGGGGGGGGGGGTTCTTTACTGAAGCACAAGCAACTTGCCAGTAGATACACCACTGAAGAAAATGTCTCCCTATCCCCTAGCAACGAGGCCCAGCTGTTTAGGTGAGTGATGGGTGAAAACTTGAATAGTTCCAGGCTTTCTCAGGCACTCATGCTTGCGTAGGAAGTCTGTTTTACTGCTGAGCCATCTCTGCAGCCCTCCAAGAGCCACTTTTAAAATAAAGTACTAAAGAGACAAAGTGTATTTCATTTTGACTTAGCTAAGTCTACAGATTTTAAATGTTGAGTGTGTTATATTCTACAGCTGTACGGTAATATAACTGATCTGCTATAATAGAGAGTATGGTATTAGCACCCCTAAGCTGCAAATCTACAGTGCTCCAAAATCAAGCCTTTTGAGTGGCATGTTGATGCTCAAAAGTTTCAGATTTGGGAATTTTGAATCTTCAGGAAAGGTATTCTCAACTGGTAGGTAAGACCCATGTACATATTTTAAAATCTGAAACATTTCTGGTCCCAAGTGTATAAGATAATATTTTGGGCTCTTTCTCCCCTCCAAATCCTCGTGTTGGAGAATAAACCTAGGGCCTTGTGTGTGCTAGGCAAACACTACCACTGAGCTATATATCCTCAGCCCAAGATCTGTTCTTCCTACCATACCATTCAAACAATTAAATAATCATAATATCTTCAGGTATTCTTAATTTTTATGAGGCTTTGGTTATAGAATTAAAAAATGAGAAAATATAGGGGTCTTGTCCTCTACCAGTTATTCTGCCCAAGCTGGTCTCTATTTTTTTATTTTTTATATTTTTTCTATTTTTGCTGCAGTGGGTTACTCAAGCCCAGGCTGGCCTCAAACTCAGTAGTGATCCTCCTACTTCAGCCTCCAAGTTCAGGGAATAAAGGTGTGCACCACCACGCCCAGCTTGGTCTCAAGTTCTTGATCTCGAGTGATTCTTTTGCCTCTCACTACCTAGGGCCATAGGTGTGTGCCACCATGCTAGGTCTGAGTGTTCTTATGCATAAAACTTGGATTTATGATTATTTTCCCAGAATAGATTAATTCCTAGAAATCAATAAATCACACTTCTTTAATACAATGTTATACCTTTTTCGAAATTGAAATTACTATGCATGGAAAATAAGATGGCTTAGTGGTTAAAGGTGCTTGCTTGCAAAGCCTGCCTTCCTGGGTTCAATTTCCCAATAATCTTACAAAGCTGGACACAAATTAGCACATGCATCTGTGATTCCTCCCACACCTACGACAATAGGAAGTGGAGGAGAATCTGAAGCTCCGCCAGACTTGATTGCATTGTCAGTAAGTGACCAACCCCGTCCCAAAGAAGGTAGAGCACAGAACTCTGACCTCTATATACACATGCATGCATGTGTGCAAAATAAACATTTTTAAAGCAATTTTTTAGGCGCTAGGGAGATGTCTCAGAGGTTTAGAGGCACTTGTTAGCAAAGTTTATCAGTCTGGCTTCAATTCCCCAGTAAGGATGTACAGCCAGATGTGCAAAATGGCACATGTGTCTGGAGTTCATGTGCAGTGGCAAAAGGCACTGGTGCGCCCATACTCATCTAGTTTCTCCCTCTCAAAAATAATTTTTTAAGGATATACAGTTTTACATAAATCATGACTTTTGAATAGTATAAATAAAATAGAAAAAGGCAAAGGCTAGTTTTAAAAAATATTTGAGAAAGAAAAAGTATAGTACAGTCACTCTAGGGTCTCCTGCTACTGTGAATAAACTCCTGATGCATGTGCCACTTTGTGTGTCTGGCTTCATGGTGGGTACTCGGAAATGAACCTGGGCCATGAAGCTTTATAAGCAAGGGCCTTAAATCACTGTGCCATCTCTCCAACCAAGGCTGACCTTTTTAATGATTCCTTTGTTTACCCTTTCAAAGCAATAATAACAAGTGTGTTTTTTGAAGTACTTGTTTTGAACCTGGTTTTTTTTGTTATTTTTTTTATTGTTCATATGAGTTACAATATTTAGTGGGCAAAAAATGAGTTGTTATCCCCAATTCCCTGCTGCTCTCCCCTCCCCACTCCGCTGGATAACCTCCTTCATGGGTCGTCTGGATCAGTCCTTGTGACAGGGGACCATGGATAGCCTGGTATTCAGTCAGGTTCTCCTGGCCATGCCTCTGGATAATCTCCCCCACCACGGCTCTCACAATCTGTTTTGTTTTTAGGTTTGTAGTCTTATTTGCTGCAGGGAGAGAAAATGAGTGTTCCAGGGCCTCTTGCCACTGTAAATGACTTTCAAACACATGTGTCACTTTGTGCATATGGCTTTATGTGAGTACTGGGGAATTACACCCAGGCTGTTAGGCTTTGCAAGCAAGTGCCTTTTATCATTGAGCAATCTCTCCACCCCTGATGTGTCTTTTTAAATTACGGGTAGGAAGGTAGAAGTTCTCTGAAGATGAAGCAGTAGTGGTGTCCTTTGCTTCAGTTCATTCTTTGAATCTGAGAAAAGTGAGCACCAATGAAAACTGTTTTGATAGTCTGTCCAGAAGACTGGGGAACTTTACTTTGGTCACACTTCCTGATAAAGTGATCAGCATGTCTAAAAAGGAACATTCATTTTGCAAGACCTTAGATGGTGCAAAATGTCCTATTAAATGTGGCTTTCTTGTTTACACTTTAAGCTAAAAATAACAGGACCTTGCAGTTTGGATATATTTAGATCTAGAGATGCTTTTTTTTTTCAGTTTAATTCTTGCATTTTATACATGATGAAAGTTGACCTTAGGGTCTGGTAAGCAACCCAAACGAATGCATGATGAGCATGCTTAGAAACAGAGCCAGCACCAAACTAGCTTTTCTCCTGTAGGAGAGTGTTTTAAGAATCATCACCCTCTTTGCTTTGCCCTTTCCCTTCTTTTGCCTATGTTAAGACCTCTGGTCACATCTTCATGTTGTAGGGGACTGGTTCACTCCTGGCAGCCAGCCTTCTGCATGGAAGATGCCAGTGTGGCTCCATAAATCTGCCACTGTGTGGCACTCCATCTCCCTTCCTAGAGACAGAGAGTCTCCTGGGTGTAAGAGCCCTTGTGGCAGCCAATAACTGCACAGGCATATGAGACATCTTGGAAGTCTGATTTACAAAGAGCATGGCTATATTTACTCTCAGGCCATATCTTCGGTTGGTCTGTCTTGCAGAGAGGTTAACATTTGAATGTTACTTATCTGCTGAATTCTTATAGGTGAGTGCCTACAGGCTGGTTGTCAAGCACAAATCTCAAAATATGCAGAGATATCAAGTCCTTTGCCTCTTCAGCCTAAAGATAGTCATTAACAGTGATGGCCTCAGAAACTTAAGAGTACATGTAGTTACTATAGACAGTTGAACCTGAAGGACATGGGTTAAAGGCCAACAGTTACAGAGCGAGTTCATGTAGAATGTAGAAAAGGGCTATGCCACTTCTAAGGCAGTGCCCTCTTTTGGGAGAGGACACTAGGTCCTTCATACCATTTCAGAGTTAGAGGTGGTTCCTGCGCATAAGGGTAAGGTGGAGGATTTCTTAGCTTTGACCATGCTGCTTGCTCCTTTTCCTCCTGGTACCCAAACTCCCCAAATCTTTTTCCCAGAACCACTAGAGGGGGCCCTTGATACATGCCAACCCCACCTCCAGTTTTGGTCTAATTTTTCAAATTCGTTCCTTATTAGAGTACCAGGAACAATGAAAAAGTCAAGGTGTGATATTCTTAAGGTTGTTACATGAACTAAGTGTTAACTGCTTGCATCCAGTCATAAGTTGGATGCTTTTAGCCAGAGATACCTTGTGCTTGCAGCAGGTTATGTGACCACTCAGAAAGCTACACGGCAGCTGCTGATGGGATCTTTCTTGCAGCAGCCCTACTAGTTCCTTTGCCTGTGCCTTTCAAACTCCTTCAAACCCAGAAGAGGTCCTAGTTTCCCTTGTTGTCCATTGCACTCTCTAACTTGGTATTCCTTAATCAGTAGGGCTTTGCCTACAATGTTACATTTCAGTTTACAGTTTATAGGTTCCCTCCCTAACAAAACCTGTGTTCTCTCAGGGTGATGGAAATAGTTGTTTTCTTATGAGTCTGTAGCTTTGGAGGAGGCTTTTGGATTGTTCCAGAAATCAAGATTCTGCACTGCTGTGCCCACTAGACCTTAGCTTCAGTCACACAGCAGGCTCAGTTCCATTCTCCCTAACGTTGTGGCATTACGAACACTGGCATTGAATGTGGCTTCTGAGCTGTGAGGTTAGCATGCTGGAGATCCCCAAGAAGGAAAACTCCTTAGAGCTGGTTGCCAAGGAGGCTTTTCCAGTGGCTTTACCCTTGTTTAATATTAGTCTCTTGCTGGGTAGATGGAAGAGAGATGTTTGATTACACATGATTCTCGATCTCTTGGGACTGAAGCATCAAAGTCCCAGCCATTCAGAGTCTACTTCTTTGCTGTATCTCAATGGATGTGGACTAACTTGTGAGTGATGCAATTACCCTTATAGGCAATTAGTAGTAGATCCTTTCATGAGATAGAAGGGCTGCAACTTCGCAGTGAGTGGTGGTTACTCCCAGCTACAGAAGTAGCAGCTAAATTTCCTTAAGAATATTAAGTAACTTGCTTAAAGTTTCCTGTTGGACAGTAATAGAAAAGACAGTAGAGCCCTGGTTTATCCTATTCCATCAGCCCTCTCTGGCTGGTTTTCAACTACAATGAAGTTAGTGCCAACACTTGCAGATAGGGCAGTTTTCAAAGCTGGTGGTATGTGGGGAGCTGTTGTCTCTCCTGCTGCTTGATTCCCTCTTGCCCAGGAATGCCACAAGAAGACTTTGCCTTAACAAGATGCTAGAGGACAGAGGCTCCCACACATGGAGACTGAAAAGGACCTGTGTTCATCATCAGCAGGTAACTAGGGAGGGTCTTTGGCTCTGCTCTACCCTCAGCTCCTCTCACTAGTCCCAACTATAGCCCTTGTCTACTATTTTTGTTGTTGTTTTTGAGGTAGGGTCTCACTCTAGCCCAGATGGACCTGGAACTCACTCTGCAGTTTCAAGCTGGCCTTGAACTCACAGTGATCCTCCTACCTCTGCCTCCTGAGTGCTGGGATTAAAGGTGTATGTCATCACCCCTACTCTTTTGTGAACTCTTAAAGGAAGAAAGGTAGAGCAGATTCTTCCCTGCCCCCCTACCTGTGATAGACTGAAATCCCTCTGAAACTGAGCCAAAGCAAACCTTTCCTCCCTTAAGTTGTCTCATGTATTTGAAAAAATAACCAATACAGAGTGGTTCATGAAGTGTGATTTATTTCCCCATCTCTATAGATTCTAAGGCCCAGATAGGATCACAGCTAAGTCTCTCTAGCCAGGGAAATCTTGAGGCCTCTCAAAGTAAGGTCAGGGCTCTTGAAACCTTTAGAACCAAAGGCTGGTCAGTGAACTGGAAGTCCTTCTAGTGGTTTCTAGAGAGATTTTTGCTAAAGCCAACATGAGATGACCCAGCCAATGGGAGTCTTGCCAAGGGAAACCACAGTGGTCTTGCTCAGAATGCAGACCTGCAGCAAGAGTTGCCTTCCATTCTTGGACCAGAGGAACAAGGTCTTTGCCATTGGTCATTTCCCATTTTCTTCCACCTACCTCAAAATCTTAGCAGTAAGCCTTCTAGACCCTGAACCTCAGTCTCTGAAACCTTTCTTGTGTTTCCTAAGGACTTTTTCTGATCTTTTCCGTGAAACCCTCTGGTTGAAGATTTTCTCATCTACCTTCTCCCAGGTTGTAATGATTACTTTTTTTTTTTTTAAAGATTTTATTTATTCATTTTTCAAGCAGAGAGATACAGAGAGAATGTGTGTGTGTGTGTGTGTGAGAGAGAGAGAGAGAGAGAGAGAGAGAGCACCAGGGCCACCATCTTGTGGGTCTGGCTTATGTGGGTCCTGGGGAATTGAACCAGGGGCCTTAGGCACTGGAGGCAAGTGCCTTAACCTCTGAGCCACCTCTCCAGCCCATGATTACTTTGCTTTATCACTGTGGTCAGCAATCACACCTTTGTTTTTTTCTCTGCCCTCTCTCTCCCCTGTTAGACACCTGTTGAATACCACAGCTTCCTTGAGTCATTACTCAGGACATGGTGCACTTCCCTGCCTCTTGCTCAGCCTTCATCCAAGACCTTCCCAATTTCCACCCTAGAGTCCTCCCACCCCAGCTCTGACTTCCCAAAATGGGAGATCTGTGTTAAAGCATAGTTTTCAAAAAGTGGGAAATAGTCACTAAAAAGCTATAGGTAGGGGCATAGTGGATAAAGTGCTGACCTTACAAGCTTGAATTCAGAACCCCAAATGACATGTTTGGAATCCATGATGGCTTCTGTAAATCCCAGCACCCTGATGGATGAGATAGGAGGTGGAGACTGGAAGCTTAAAGCCAACTTGCCAGGTGAGCTCATCATGGTGAACAGCATCGAGAATGAGAGACACTGCCTCAAACAAGGTAGAAGGTGAAGACCCCAGAGAGTTGTCCTCTGACCTCCATCTTCACTTGAACATGCATCACACATACACAAAAATACTGTAGGGAAATGTCAGATTTGTTGATCTCATTAATGGAGATTCAGCAGGATTGCAGAAAGTTCTATTAAGCAATTAAAGCTATAATCCTTTGGGTTCTTCCAAGAATCACTTCCAGCTTATCAATTCTCTAGTCTGCTATAAATATTTCATTTTACAGAATAAGCTTCTTTATTAGTAGGGCCTTCACCTAGAAAGTCAGGACCTGGAGAGATGGTTCAGTGGTGAAGGCACTTGCTTGCAAAGCCTGACAGCCTGGGTTCAATTTCCCAGTACTCATGTGTCGTAGTCAGCCACATGCTGCTGGGATGAATCTCCAGACCAGGCACAGTTACGGGAGGAAAGGATTTATTGAACATACAGATCCAGGGGAAGTTCCATAACAGTGAAGAGGCTGGCCCCCTTTCACAGATCCAAGCAGAGAGAGAAAAACCCATCACCAGCACCACACACACAATAGCAAACAGGCAGGGGGGCCAAGGAGAGAATTTCTTCCCCCTTATATAGCCCTAGGGCAGAGGTCTTACAACCCTTTCCCAGACTTAATGGCTTTTTAGACTGGAATTTCCTTCCTGCACTGCCCTCTTAGGAAGGGATGTTCATTTCTAGCTTCCCTGAGCTTTACATTCTGCTCCCTACTGAGAGGCTGCCTTCCTGTAAACATCCTCAGAGACCCACCCAAGATAATTAAAAAGATCAAGTTGACAACAAAACCTAACCATCACAAGTCCACCCCTAAAAGTACCCATCTAAAGCCAGATGCACAAATGCACATTTGGAGTTCACTTATAGTGTCAGGAGGCCTTGGCATGCCCACACTCTCTGTGTCCACCTCCTATCTCATAAATAAACTATATATGTGTATATATGAAAGTCAAGTAACCCTTGGAGAGCCACGCTTAGTCTGTGGCTGTGAGACTGTGTGGTACACTTGTGCCTTATTTCTAGATGTAGGATCAGTTTTCTAAACACATGAAGCATCTCTGACCCTAGTTCAGCCTTCAGAAGTATCACTCCGAGGAAAGTAGCTACTTGGCTCTTGGGATTATTAGGAGGAGGCCTGACAGCCGAACCTAATGGGTGTGGAATGGGGGAAGGAAAGAGTGTGGTCACATCTGGACCAGAGAAATGAAGAACACGGGTCAGTTTCCGCATGCTCTAGTTCAACAATTAGTCAAAGGTTTGGGACATAAGCACCTATGAGTTGTCTGCTGTGATGAACTGATTCTGTAGATATCCTCACAGCCACACAAACACAGCAAGGGTCACCTGTCTTTCTAGTAAAGGTAACTCACCCACTTTCCTACTGATTAAGACCCAGGTTGAAATGAATTGTTAATTAATAGCAGCTGAAGCTTAGATTAAAAAGGAGCCTAGAGTCACCCAGACACAGCCCAGAATTAGTCCAAGTTTTGTCTCCTATTCATTAGTGCATGGGAGGTCTGAGTGGGAGGTGGAGAGTGTGGTGGTCATGGTTTTTGTGTGTAGATGGGGTGGGAAGTAGGGGGTGACTTTCCAAGCAGCCGGTGGAGAGCACAGGCCTGGTGTGCATTGAACGTCTAAACAAAGCCAACTGCAAGATTCCATACATCCCCACCACAGCAGGTCCTCATTCCTGTCCCTCTCAGCACCAGCCGCCTGAGACCCCAGGGAATGAGCTGGGGGGCGTGGGGGGCACAACGTCAGCAGCTGGCAGTTCTTTTGACAAATCTGTGATCCATCGTCCATGTTCCCAGGATGGAGGGTCCCTGCCCTCCTGCGGACTGGGAGGAGGAGGCTGTAGGGGCTCAGGGTCTGTAATTGGAGATGAGGTTGTGTTGGTGACAGCTGCAGCAGGGGCCTGGGGAAGGGGTTTGTCCTCATTCATCTTCCTGTAGGCAGCTCTCCCAGGGCACTGGGACCTTCACTCCAGCATCTGCCCCACAGTGTCAGACAATCCCCATTGACTGGAAATAGGAGGTTTGAACCTCTCAGCCCTGCCACTTGGTCACATGGTCTTGGGCAAGTTTGCTAAATTTTTGTCCCGTTGTTTTTTCTGATAAAATGGAGACAGCCTATGAAGCTGTCTTCAGAGGTGGGTGAGAATTCAGTGAGAACAGCATCCCTTGCACAAAGCGTTTGCTCCACCAGAGTGAAGTTGAATTGTTCATGGGGGGGATGAGTGGGGGGCACATAAGCCTTAAACTTGTGATCTTTTCTCAGTCCCAGCGTGCTGAAATATAGGCGTGCACCACCATAGCTAGCTTCAAAAGGAAGCTGCCTGACAACATGGGTGGGGGGGTATTGAAAACATGGCCATCCTCCCCTCCAAAAGTCGCAAAGCTCAACAAAGCTCATCAGGGAGGAGGCTGCTGGTCTGCTTAGAAATAAATTCCCAGCAGGACCCCTTTAAATTGACAGCTCTCCCAGAGCTCAGGATCAGCAATGGCTGACTGGAAAGAAATTTTTGTTGCCTTTCTCAGAAACATAAAGCCCCACTTGTTCTGTGAACTCCTGCCTGTGAGGAGGAACTTGGGATCTGCATACCTGGCTTAGTTAGCCAAGGGGCGAGAGGGTGAGGCCTATGCCTTGTATCTCTCTAGTCACCGGTTCTACACTAATCGCTATGTAGACAGGTTTCCAGGCAAGCAAGTCCAGATGCGAGCCTCCAGAAAGCCTAGCAGACCACCAAGGTCCCAGCCTCTACTCTTCAGACCACCCTGGTGTCTATGCCTCTGGGCATCCGTGGTTAGGCTATCCTGGGGAGGAAGGGAGGCAGCCAGGCTCTGGCCACCAGTGGAGAAGGCAGGAGAGGGGAAGCAAGGAGTACTCTGGCCTGGAGCCAGGGCTGTGGGATTTACAATCACCCTGGGACCTGTAAATACTTCAAGCAGCTTTTTTATTTTGAGGCCGTGAGTAATTGAGCCAACTGTGTGGCTGTATCCCACAGCTGGGTCCTGCCTCCTCCCACTCACAAACACACTCATTTACACCTGTTACACATATGCACGCATGCAGAGACACACACCTGCACACAATCATCTGCATGCGCTAGCTGCTTTGTCTACATGATCATTTAATTCTGAAAATATTTTAGCATGTGTTAATTATGCACAACCATGGATTTCACAATGACGTTTTCATACATGTTCACAATATATCTTCATTACATTCACTTTCATTGATAAGGGCATCCCCATTTTGTGGAAGGGAAATTGACTGGGCTGAGGGTAAGTAAATTAACTTGAACAGAGATACATAGCTAATAAGTAGAAGAGGAAAAACTTGAGCCCCTGTCTCCTTAAGCCTTTCTACTTGCCCTTGCCTGACATTATTTCCTTTTGTTATCTAACAGGGGAATTGGACTTGAAATAATTGTGCATCATAAAACATTGATAAATTCAATAGACTTGAAAAACCCTTATATGACCAAAAGTATACAATCAACAAAGCCAAAGTAACAGCTGAGTTGCTGTTAAGACATGAGGTTAATCTCCACAGTATAGAACGAGGTCTTAGTCATTATAAGAAATAGGCCAAAACCTAATTTAAAAGTGAGCAAAAGATGAAGACTCTTCTTAGGAACAGAAATGGGCTGGAGAGATGACACAGCAGTTAAAGGCCCTTGCTTGTAAAACCCCAGTACATAAAGCCAGATGCACAAAAGTGGCACATGCATCTGGAGTTCATCTGCAGTGGCAGGAGGCCATGGTGCACCCATACTCACTGTGTCTTTGTCTTTCCCAAATATATATAGGTTTTCGAGGTAGGATCTCACTCTGTAGCACAGGCTGACCTTGAACTCGCAGTGATCCTCCTACCTCTGCCTACCAAGTGCTGAGATTAAAGGTGTGTACCACCATCCCTGACAATATATATATATATATATATATATATATATATATATATATATATATATATATATATATATATATATATTTAGGTAGAGTCTCATGCTCTAGCCCAGGCTGACCTGGAATTCACTATGTAGTCTCAGGCTAGCCTTGAACTCATGGCAATCCTCCTACCTCTGCCTCCCAAGTGCTAGTGAGACAGAATAGGAAAGCTAGGCAGATTTCAGCCAGGGCTAGAGGCCCAGAGGAAACCAGAAGATGCCAAACATCTGACTTCTCATCTTGACACAAGAATGAACACTCCTAACTTGGGTTAGAACTGGAATCTGACTAGCATTGGTCTATTATACCCCCTGCTGTCCACAGTCGAACAGCTACGGGAGGACTCTATGATCCATCCTCCAGATTTAATGACAAATCAGATTCCACCCCCTGAATCAAACAGTATAAAGGTGATAGGTTGACCTGAGTCCCTCCCTTTTCCCTTTTGGATTCTCCACTAGTTTGGCGTGTCCTGAACTTCCCCCATGTGAGTCTCAGTCCCCAGCCCCATGGGAGACCTAACCCTGTCTTTTAATGACTCTTAAATCCTAGTCTCTCCATTTGGTCTGATGGTCTCTAATTTAGTATGTGTGGATTCCCACTGGGGATCTGTCATGTGGGCTCTCCCATTTTTTCCTCGCTTCCCCCTTGAGAAAGCACGCGGCGGGTGCCAAGTGTGTTTCCCACTTTAATCCTAGTCTCTCCGCTATGTTTATGGTCCCTAATTCACCATGTGTGGATTCCCACTCAGGGTCTGCCACATGGGTGCTCTCACAGGTTTGAAATCCCTTTAAAATTTTCCTCAAAGCTATCCACGTGTTTGCAGCCCCTTCTGATATTTCCTTGGGAGCCTGTATGCCCATAGATGCCACACACCCATAGCTGCATTCTAATTTCACTTTCTAAACTTCACTTTCTCTAGTTTTCTATGTCTCCCCCAGATCCATTCTAATTTCACTCTCTAACCCCCAGTTTCTCCAGCTTTCCACTTTCCTGAAGTGCTTTCCACATAAAAAATGTTCTAGTCTCCCCTTCCAAGTCCCAATTCCCTTTTAAAAAAAACTCCACAAATTGTGATTTCTCCCCAGATAAACTCAGTAATTCATAAACTGTCCTTCTTGGTTCCATCTTTATTATTCTTCATTAAAGATTAGGGAAGTACCCAAAACTTGGGGTTCATGAATCTGGGGGATTCTCCTGAGCCCCCAAATTCCTACATCACTGGGATTAAAGGCATGCACCACCACACCTGGCAATAAAAATATTTTTTAAAAAGAAATTACAATAGATCTTAAGCAAGAAAAGAAATTCAAGTTCACTTATAAAATGAATAACAAAACTACACTGTCAATCCAGTCAGAAAAATACAATTTTAATTTTTAAAAATGGGTGGAACATTTTGAAGGGTACTTCACAAAAGTCAATGACTATTGAAAGTCCTCAGCTATAAAAGAATCATGGGTGCTGGGGAGATGGATCAGCAGTTAAAGGTGCATGCTTGCAAAGCCTGGGTTTGATTCCCCCATACCCATGTCAAGCTGAAGTAGAAACACCCTGCACCAATGACAGACAAAGCTGTACCAGCTAGAGGAGAGTGGAGGATTTATTTTACACTAACAGGCCAATCATGGGTCTCCCCCAAAAGTCATTGGACCCCAGCCCTAGTTGACAGGGGGGTTATAGTTGGGTACAGAGATGTGTATGTGAAAATAAACATACAAGTTAACAAAGCACGTTAAGATGCATTAGCTATAACAAACGGAAGTCTAACCAAAGATTTACAATGGGTTCCAGGAAGTACAGAGAAGCCCCCATAGACCATAAACAAAGGAGTGGCAGCTAATATTCTCATTCCTCCCTTATCCTGCCCACTCTCTCCTCTCTTATCTTGCCCAAAGCTTGTGTTCACAGACCCCAAACAGCAACTGTTCTGTCTCAGTAATTTCCAAATTTCAGTAATATTTTCTTATAGTCTGTTGTAGTCAGCCACACGCCGCTGGGCTGAATCATCAAACCAGGCACAATTTGGAGGAGGAAAGTATTTATTGATACTACAGATTGAGGGGAAGTTCCGTAACAGTGAAAGAGGCTGGTCCTCTTTCACAGGTCCAAGCAGAGAGAAAAACCCATCACTAGCACCACACACACAATTACAAACAGGCAGGAGAGCAGAGAGAATTTCTTCCCCTTTATATAGCCTTAGGGTGGGGTTTGCAGTTCTTCCCCAGACTTAATGGCTTCCTGAGTCTCTGGAATTTCCTTCCTGCACTGCCCACACAGGAAAGGATGTTTCGTTCAAGCTTCTTTGAGCTTCTTTACATCCTACCCCCTACTGAGAGGCTGCCTTCCTGTAAACATCCTCAGAGACCCACCCAAGATAATTAAAAAGATCAAGTTGACAACAAAACCTAACCATCACATAGTCCTTAAGTAGTAGTTTCTTACATCAGCAGTATTATCTTACAAAGCCTGATGTACAAAGTGACACATATGTTGAGTTTGCAACATCAGGAGGCCCTGGTGTGTTGGGGGCATGGTGGAGCACAACTTTAATCCCAGCACCAGGGAGGATGAGGTAGGAGGATCTCCAGGAGTTCAAGGCCAGCCTGGGACTACATGGGACTACAGAGTTAGTTCCAGGTCAGTCTGGGAGAAAGTGAGACCCTGCCTTGAAAAAAACAAAACAAAACAAACAAACAAAAACAGTCCTGATGTATCCATCCATACTCTTTGTCATTTTTAAATAAATAAAAGTAAAATAAAACTTTTCACTATCCACCCAGCCGTGTGCCTAAATTTAAAAAGACACACCATACTTTTCTCACCCATTCTTGCGCTTGTAGTGTTTTGATTACATGTGGTTAGTTGTGATCTGAAAATATTACATGGAATATTCCAGAATAAGTTTTAAATTGCATATTCTGATTAACCTGCTGAAATCTTACACTGCTTTGCTCTATCCCATCTCAGAGGTAAGTCATCCCCTGAGGGAGGGGGGATACACTACCTGCATGTTGGCCCCTTAGTAGCCATCTTGGTTATCAGAGAGGCTATTGGAAACTGTCACTGCCCACCGCCTGTGGGGGCAATGATAAACACACACACACACACACACACACACACACACACACACACACACACACATACACCACGTATGAGTGGAAGAATGCACATTCTCTCTTTATTGCTCTCTCTGATCTCATTGCTCATACCCCATACCTGTTACCTCATTGCTCATATCTCTTCATCTCTTCATCTATATCCTGCAGATATGCTACAGAATATATATATAGAGCTCCTTGCCAATCAGGGAGCTATTTATTGGTCTATGACAAGAACCTGTGAGCATGATGTGCAAATAGCCTAATCAGGACTACCTCCTGAAACTCATTAAGCCAAGCCCCTCTTGGCAGGCTGTCAGGTGCCGTCCAAGACTAAGCCAGGGTGTGCCTCCAAAGGCCCCCAAAAGCTTTCGCCCTGACAGGAAACAGTGCTTGTGCTCAAATCACCTTTATTTGACTCAATGAACAAGAGTCATGATATTACCAATTGAGATGCGACAGAAGCTTCAAAGTGCTTTAAGTGTAAAGGTGAAGAAAGTTCTCAACCTACAGAAAGAAAAAAATGTCTATGTAGGTGGCTAAGATCTACGGAAAGACAAATCTTCTGTCCGTGGGGTGACAGAAGGGAAAGGAGGGAGGTCTGTGCTAGTGTTGCTGTGTGTGGCAGGGGTTAATTAGCACGGACAGGGTATTGCATAGTGGCTGGAAGACACAAACAGAAAGTGAAATTCAATTAATGATACCAGAAAGCCCCGAGGTTTACCTCATCTCATGTAGGTACTGCATCATCCATCGTCCAGTACAACAGAATATTAGAGAGATGCTATAGTCACAGAGCTTTTATTACAGTACACTTATAATAACTCGTATTAGTAATTATTGTTACTCTGTTATTAACCTAATTTATAAACTAACGTCATTATAGGTATGTATAGAAAAAAAATGTGTAATGTATCTAGGACTCCCTGCTTTCCCAGGTTTCAGGCACTCACTGGGTCTTGAATTTCATCCTCAGGGTGGGGAGGCTGCTGGAAGTGGAACTGTCAGTATTGTATCAGACCTAGAAGGTGAGGGAAGCGAGGGAGGCTTCACTCAGCACCTACAGTTCAGAGGTCCTAAGGAGCAGGAGTGGGCAGAGTTCAAGAGCCTGATAATCCTGAGAAGACCAGCAGGTGGTTTGGGGCATTCCACTACTTGAGCAGCCCTTAACTAAGGCCAGACATGTTGCTTGCTATTGGGGCATTTTTATTAGGGTCACCAAAGGAAGCCAGCATCTGTCAGCAGAATGTAGGAAGAGCTATTGGGTTTTCTCTTATTTGTTGGGTGTATGAAAGGCGGACCTGGGAGACGTGAGATGAGCTAGCTATTCTTGGTGGGGTGTAAGGAACTGTAAGCAAGCTCCTCCATGGTGCCAGTTTGTGGGGCCTGGGCTCACCTGCTGGATGTGGATCTCAACATTCCTATTTTCCTCACTGATTCCCTGAGTCTGAGGATTTAGGAGGTTCATCACTGGCTGTACAGAAATCTCCAGCTGCCTGTGCCCTTCCAGGGGGAAACTGGCCTTCTGCTGCTCTTCATTCTGCTGCCCAAAAGATCTCAACAGCAAGAAAGACCACCAGCTCCAATTTCAGACAGCCCTGACCTTGCCCCTTGGTCCATGTGTGCTCTGGGCGAAGTAGCCCTCAGTTTATCTATCCAAGGAAGCGCATGTGGTTGCTGTGGAGAATAAGTGACCATCTCTAATTGTTGGATCAGCTGAAGTTTATTTGAGTCCTCACTGAGGTTAAATGGCTTGTTTTCAAATCCTGATTGTGCAGTGCTAATAATTGGCCAAGCTCTGTCTCCTCAACTCCGCGGATCTACCTGGCGCCATTCCAACACCCCTTCCCTAGACAGTGCCTGGAAGCTTCCTAAAGGCAGTGGTGGTGGCAAATGTGGAACTCACATTGTTCACTGATTACTCTTGTTTATTGTTTCAGATATTTTCATTTTCCTTATGGCTTCTGACAAGGGGGCACATTTGGTCTCTAACCCACCATCTTAAACAAAAGAGGGCACATTTGGTCTTTAACCCACCATTTTAGAACTTGAGCCGGGCATGGTGGCACATGCCTTTAATCCCAGCACTCGGGAGGCAGAGGTAGGAGGATTGCCGTGAGTTCAAGGCCACCCTGAGACTACATAGTGAATTCCAGGTCAGCCTGGGCTAGAGCGAGACCCTACCTCTCGAAAAACAAAACAAACAAACAAACAAAAAAGTAGAACTTGAGCTTTTAATTTTTATTTGATATCTTTATTATGAATAATTATATACATTGTATGAGCAAATTTGTGACAGTGTCCCCATTTCCCTCCTCTCTGTCCCCTACCCACTGGGGTTCTTCCTCAGTGCCCATATTGGATCTGCCCATAGGTAAGGGGGTTATGGACTGCACCAGAGGTAGCCAGTTTTTGTCTTTTTCTTTTCTTTCTTTCACATTATTGGTTAGTGTTATTCCAAGGTGTTTGATTTTATTTGTGGCTATTGAAAATGGGACTGTTTCACTGATTGCTTTTTCTGTATACATGTCATTTTCTTACAGGAAGGCTACTGGATTTCACGTATTAATTTTGTATTCTGCCACTTTACTGAAGGTATTAATCACTTTCAGTAGTTTGATGATGCTGACCTTTCAGTCTGATATCAGATCATGTCATCTGAAAAAAGGGATAGTTTCACTTCTTCCTTTCAATTTGTATCCCTTTTATGTCTTTCTCCTGTCTTATTACATTAGCTAGAACTTCAAGGACTATGTTGAAGAGCAGTGGTGAGAGTGGGCATGCCTGTCTTGTTCCCAAATTTAGTGGGAACTCCTTGAGTCTTTCCCCATTGAGTATTATTTGGGCTTTAGGAGTTTTGTGTATGGCCTTAATTTTGCTGAGGTATAGGTCCTCTATTCCAAGTCTTTCAAGTGTTTTGATCATGAACTGATGTTGGATTTTGTCAAAGGCTTTCTCAGCATCGATTGAGATGATCATGTGGTTTTTGTGGTTAAGTTTATTAATGTGGTGGATTATGTTGATTTATTTCTGTATGTTGAACCAACCCTGCATTTCTGGGATGAAGCCTACATGGTCAAGATGGACAATACTTTTAATAAGTTGTTGGATTCAGTTTGCAAGAATTTTATCATCTAAGTTCATCAGGGATATAGGTCTATAGTTTTCCTTTCTGGATTTATCTTTGTCCAGTTTGGGTATTAGAGTGATGCAAGCTTCATAGAAGGAGTTTGTAAGTATTAAGCTGAGAATCCATCAGGACCTGTACTTTTCCTTCTGAGGAGGTTTTTGATTACATTTTCAATTTTGATCAATGTGATAGGTGTATTTAGGAGATTTAAAAAAATATTTTATTTATTCATTTTCAAGCAGAGAGAGAGAGAGAGAGAGAGAGAGAGAGAGAGAGAGAGAGAGAGAGAGAGAGAGATAACACCAGGGCCACCACCTTGTGGGTCTGGCTTATGTGGGTCCTGGGGAATTGAACCTGGGCCTTAGGCACTGGAGGCAAGTGCCTTAACCGCAGAGCCATCTCTCCAGCCCGTATTTAGGAGATTTATCTGCTCTGAGTTTAGTTTTGTAGGTGTTAGGTATCCAAGAATTCATCCATTTCTTCCAGATTCTCAAATTTTGTGGAATAGAGGTTTTGGAAGTATGTCCTGATGATTCTTCCAATTTCATTGGTGTCAGGCCCACAGGTGAAGAAGCTAGTAGCTGTTCAGTCCATGTAGCTGGAAGCCTCAGCAGTCCCAATCCAGCCCAGAAGGCCTGATGGCTCCCTTGGGAGTGGCTGCTCTTCAAGTCCACGATGTGAGGCCGAGGAAACTGGGTTCCGATGTCCAGGAAGGGTAGGAGAGCAGGATGCGAGTGCAAGTCACGAACAAGCACCAGCAGCTAACAAGCAGGGAGGCCAGGAGAGAATTTCTTCCCCTGTGTGTGTCACCATACAAAGCTTTCTTCACACTTTCAACAGTTGGTTTTTGGGCTCATTTTGAATAGCCTATGGACATAGTTGTGTTTTTGAGCAAGGGTTAATTTTTTCATATTCTATTATTTCTAGGTTCTTTTAAAAAAATTTTATTTATTTATTGGCAAGCAGAGAGAGTGAGAGATTGAGAAGGAAGACACAGAGAGAATGGATGTGTCAGTGCCTCCAGCCACTGCAAATAAACTCTAGATGCATGTGCCACTTTGTGCATTTGGCTTTACTTGGATACTGGGGAATGGAACCCAGGTCATTGGGCTTTGCAGGCAAGTGCCTTAACTACTGAGCCATCCATCCAGTCCTGATTTTTAGGTTCTTGAAGGAGCATTAATGTCTCAAAGTTTTCAAAGTCTAGAGTCCCATGTCTAGGGTCTGGTTTCATAGACAAAGCCAACCACAACCTTTATCTGAATCTAGCCCTGCATCTTTTCCAAGTGTCTGAACTTCTTGGAGACTCAGTTCCCTCCTCCCCCAAATGGGCATAGTAATGCTTCTCAGTGTTTTTGTGAAGGTTAAGCAAAAGTGTCTGACAGGGCTTCTCAAATATTGTTGACTTTGTAACTGAACCTCACATGGGCTCTCCCATGCAGGCTGAATGCAGCTAAGGAAGTCTGCCAACAGGTGCAAAGGAGGCCTTTGAAAACAGATGTCCTCATCCACACGAGTGTTGACATTTAACAGAGTGCTATCTTAATCCAGATGTCTGTGTGTTCTCCGGGGGAGGAATGGAGCACGCAGGGCCCGTGGGCAATGTGCACTTTTTTTCTGGAGTCAGAAAGGGACAAAACCTGTATCGGGAGTCATCTTCCTAGAGCTGACCTGTTGCTGGGACTCTGGAAAGGCACAGAAATTACCTAGGCAAGACTGTCTTTCTCCACCTGGGGGGATAGAGTCAAAGGCCCAGGTCACTCGGATCCAGCCAGTGTCACAGGCTGAGGCTCAGGGGAGGAGTGAGCCCTGGAAGTGGGAAGCTGGAGCACATTGTAAGCAAATGGCTCAGTGGAATGGGAAGATGAAAGAACCCTTCCTGCTTTTTCTTTTCTTTTCATTTTGATATTAAGCCCTGTTGCAGTCAGCTTTCTCATTGCTGCATGGAAAAGAACCCTACCAAAGGTACCCTGTGAAGGAATGGGTTTATTATGGCTTACAGAATTGAGGGAAAGCTCCATGATGGCAGGGAAAATGATGGCATGAGCAGAGGGTGGATATCAACTCCGCCACAGCACTGTAAACAGCGGCAGGATGGTGTGCCAAACACTGGCAAGAGGAAGCTGGCTATAACCCCCATAAGCCCACCCCCAAAACACAGCTCTAACAAGGTGTCAATTCCAAAACTGCCATCAGCTGGGAATAAGCATTCAGAATACTTAAATTTATGGGGGACACCTGGATCAAACCACCACAAGCCCTTTCAAACCTAGCTTGTTGGATTTGTGTCTACTATCTACTCCTTTCTAAATTTATCCACACCCCCAGGTGCTATTCCCTGGCTCTCCCCTCCAATGCCAGCCACCTGAATTCTGGGAAGTGATAGGCAGCTCCACTTGTCACTGGAATTATTGACTCTCCCTTCCCCTTCAGGATCTCCTTGTCCGTGTCTTCACAAAGAACATCAGCAGGAGCAACTAAGGCAAGAGAGAAAGACCTTCCCCTTGAGTGAAGGTGACCACATTGGAAAATGTATTTGATTCACTGAAACTCTACAAAGCAAACAGGACATGGTAGTTGTTTTTCCTTAATTAGCCAGGATTATAAAATTGATAATAAACCCAGGTCACTTTAACCTTAATCACAAAATATTTGAAATTATAGAAAAGTTGAGGTCATATTATTTAGCTGCATTAAAACGAATGGCTAAAGAAAGCCGGGTTTAGTAGTGCACATCTTTACTCCAAGCTCTTGGAAGGCCAAGGTAGGAAGATTGCTGTGAATTTGAGTCTAGTCTAGGGCTACAGAGTGAGTTCCGGGTCAGCTTGGTCTTTAGTGAGGCCCTACCTCGAAACAGACAGATGTGGCTAGGGACTGTTGTATCGTTAGTCATAATTCCACCAGCTCTAGAGGAACTTTTGTTCTGTTTGTTTTCATTTGCTATTATTCTAAACAACAAAGTGACTATTGTTTGTCAAGCACACATTTGTAGTGTATACAAGCTGAACATTTTATCAGTTTTGACTTTTTAAAAAATATTATTTATTTGAGAGAGAAAGAGAGTCAATGAGGGAGAGAAAGAGAGAGAGGAGAGAGAGGGAGAGAGAGAAAGAAAGAGAAAATGGGCACACTAGAGCCTCCTGCCACCACAGATGAACTCCAGATGCATGTGCCACTTCTGTGGTGAATGACTTTGATGACCAACACTCACACTTTATGGCCGCTTCCATGTGTAAGTTACTTTTCACTGCTGTGATGGTTAAGCTAATTATCAATTTGACCTGTGTAGTAATCTACAGTAATCTTGGGTGGGTCTCTGAGTTTCCCTGCAGAAAGGACTGACAAAATCCTTTTGGGATTTTGGAGAAAGGAGGAGGTCCCTTCTCCAGAGTGAGGCCTTCCCCCTGAGTGGATGGGCCTTCAAAGGGGACTAAATATAAGGAAACTTGAGGGGAAGGGAACCTCTCTTCCTTCCTCCCCCAGCTGCTGGTGCTCTCTCTCTCTCTCTCTCTCTCTCTCTCTCTCTCTCTCTCTCTCTCTCTCTCTCTCTCTCTCTCTCTCTGCTGGGATCTGTGAGGGGGGGCCAGCCTTTTCCTTCATTTTTGGAACTTCCCCTGGATCTGTTAGCAGTCTGATTTAGTGTCGCATTCTCTGTAGCCTCTGTATTTCTGCTTTGATGGGTTTTAATTGATCACTGTGTTTGTCACCATCACCTGGGGACTGGTTATCAGGCTACTAAGAGCAGTATTGATGTCACTGCTTCCTCTGCAGTTTTCATAGGCCCTGGCAGAACATCCACCTCTTTAAGACAAGGTCTCTCATTGACCTGGAACTCACCAATGAGGCAATGTTGGCCAGTGAGTTTCAGGGGTCCTTCTGTCTCCATCTTCCCAGCACTGGAAATACAGACACATGCCACCAAACCTGGCATTTTGTGGGTACTGGAGATCACATTCATACCCTCATGTTTGCAGGGTGTTTCACTGACTGAGCCATCTTCCTAGCTCTTCCTAAACTTTTTTGTTGTTGTTGTTTGTTTGTTTTTCAAGGTAGAGTTTCCCTCTAGCCCAGGCTGACCTGGAATTCAGTATGTAGTCTCAAAATGGCCTCGAACTCATAGCGATCCTCTTACCTCTGCCTCCCAAGTGCTGGGATTAAAGGCATGTGCCATCACACCTGGCTCTTTTTTTAAAAAGTTAATTTTTTTCTAACCTTTTTTTTTGTTTGTTTTTTTCGAGGTAGGGTCTCACTACAGTCCAGGCTGACCTGGAGTTCACTATGGAGTCTCATGTTGGCCTCAAACTCACAGTGATCCTCCTATCTCTGCCTAACCAATGCTAGGATTAAAGGTGCACCACCATGCCCAGCTCTCAGCTCTACCCTAAAATTCTTTACTGAATTATAATCTTTCTCTTTCAGGCTCCTATCTAGTCAGCCAAATGATGGGATATATATATATATATATATATATATATATATATATATATATATATATATATACATACATACATATATATATACACATACATATATATATACCTTGAGTTTTTTGTGTTCCACAACACAAAATTTAGTGAGAAGGGAGGTATTACTTTCTATTTCTGTGAATTCCTTTAATGTTGAGCTAAGGAAAAGACAGCTGGATACTCATATCCGTTTCTGTATTCAGTCCTTTGCTATATGTGGCTTGGACTGAAAAATAAAGTTCAACCTCATGCACATATATAGCTATGAAGGACAATTTTGTAGCTTCCCAAAAAGGGTGGTAAGAAATCCTAGGGGTGCTCAGGCCACTTGAGAACCCACTCCAAGAATCACAAAAGCTTCTCAAAGCTCTCTCTTTCCCTTCCTCCCTTTCTCTTTTCTCCTTTCCCCTCTCTCCATCAGGCCCAGGCTCTGGCTCAGGCTCAAGATTTCACAGTTAATTCTTTCAATCCTTGAGAGACAAAATAATGTTGTAATTTTGGAGCATAGAAAAAGAAATGAGTAGGAGAGAGAGAGAGAAAGAGAGAGAGAGAGAGACAGAGAGAGACAGAGAGAGAGACAGAGAGCCAGAGAGAAATAAGGCTGGGGAGATGTCTCAATTGGTAGTGTTTATTGAGCAAGTGTGAAGACCGGGTGTGGTGGTGCACGCCTTTAATCCCAGCACTCGGGAGGCAGAGGTAGGAGGATAACCATGAGTTCAAGGCCAGCCTGAGACTACATAGTGAATTCCAGGTCAGCCTGGGCTAGAGTGAGACCCTACCTTGGGAAAAAAAATACTGTTAGGGCTGGAGAGATGACTCAGCAGTTAAGGCAATTGTCTGCAAAGCCTAATGATCTGAGTTCAATTCCCCAGTACCCATGTAAAGCCAGATCACAAAGTGGCATTTGCATCTGGAGTTCATTTGCAGTGGCTGGAGGCCCTGGTGTGTCCATTTTTTTCTGTCTCCTCTCCATCTTCCTCTGCTTGCAAATAAATAAATATAAATATTTTAAAAATAACCTGTTAAAGAAAACAGTGAAAGAGGAGCTGGAGAGATTGCTCAGCAGTTAAGGTACTTGCCTACAAAGCCTAACAACCTGGGCTCAACTTCTTAGTACCCATATAAAGCCAGATGCACAAGGTGGTTCATAAGTCTGGAGTTTATTTGCAGTGATTAGAGGCCCTGGCATACCCATTCTCATTTTCTCTCTCTCTGCCTCTATTCTCTGTCTCTCTCTGCTTGAAAATAAATAAATAGATAGATAAATAAATATTGTTTTTAAAACAGTGAAAGAGAAACTACTATGTGTGATAGAAACAAAATGACATAAAAATACTTCAGGGACAAGCCAAGAGGAAATGTGAACTGTGTGGAAATACACAGTATTCCAGGGATTGTTTACACAAAGTCATGGCACTAAGTATCTGGTAAATGGCTTAGAAAACCATAAATAAGAAAACAAGATATGGTTCTAAAAATGGCCCCCATATAACCAACCAACTTGGAATGTCTAGGGTCCCACAGGCCATGAGGTGTGGGCAGTGTCTGCACTCAGGAGAGGTGCCAGAGATGCCACTTTCTGCCTTGGTAACTTGTCTGACTGGCTGCAGGTCCCCTGTCCCTCTGGTCTGAGTCTGACAGCTGGTGTCAGCGTGGTGATTCGCTTGGCTCAGCCCTCCCTGTATCACTTTTTCTGTAATAAAACATTTGCTTTGATCTACTGGAGTGTCAGGCATTTTATTTGCTACCACTAAAATCATGAAAGCCTATCTGAAGAAAACCTTAACACACGTTCGAAAGACATGAAGTAGACTTGGACAGAGCAAAAGACATTCCTTGTTTCTGACAGGACAACATCAGAAAGATTTCATTTCTGCCCTGATACTATGTAATTTATTATATCTTTGTTAAGATTACTTAATGAGATCTAAGAAAATGTCACTCTTTTTGGAGAAGTTGATTCTTGTAGCTCATATGAAAAAAAATTCAAGAATAGATACAAGAACCCCCAAAAAGAGTGTGAAAAGAGGGAAGTCTGGTCAGACAATAAATCATATGATAAAGACTCTCTATAATTAAAACTGGTAAATGAATGGACTATTAGAGTAAAATGGGAAGTCTAGAATTAGCTAAGTCCACATGGAAATTTGGCAAATGATAAATATGGTATCTTAAAAGAAAAACTGATCCTTTTAATAAGTGGCATTGAGACAACTGGGCGGCCATTTGGAGAAGATAAAACTGGATCCATGCCTCACATGTGCACTAGAATAAACTCCAAATGGACAGACATGTTAGTGTAAAAACTAAAGTCATATAGAGACCAGAAGGAAATATGAGAAAAACCAATAGTTTCAACATAGGGAAAAGTTTTCTAACTCTGACTCAAAATCCAAAAACAGCAGGAGAAAACATTGATAAATTTCAATGCATAAAAAATAAAAACAGTGGGGCTTGCTTGATGGAGCACGGCTTTAATCCCAGCATTAGGGGGCGTGGTAGTGCTCTCCTTTAATCCCAGCACTAGGGGGCGTGGTGGAGCTCACCTTTAATCCCAGCACTGTGGAGGCAGAGGATGGCAGATTGCAGAGTTCAAGGCCAGCCTGAGACTACAGAGTGAGTTCTAGGTCAGCCTGAGCTAGAGGGAGACCCTACCTCGGAAAAGAAAATTAAAAACTCTGCCTGGCATATAAACCCACGGTAGATGACTTGCCTAAAGAGGAAAAAAACTGTAAATACAAAGATTATTTCTAATGACCAAGGGAAAAAGGGAAAAAGAGAAGATGTGCTTTAAATAAATGTGACAATTTAGTATTGCTGATAATGGAACACAAAAATAGAAAATATGGCATCTACATAATATTCTTTTTAAAAAAGCATTTTATTTATTTTCAAGCAGAGAGAGAGAGAGAGAGAGAGAGAGAGAGAGAGAGAGAGAGAGAGAGAGAGAGAGAAAATGAATGCACCAGGGCCTTTAGCCATTGTAAATGAACTCCAGATGCAGATGTATTGTGTATCTGGCTTTAGGTGGGTACTGGGGAATTGAACCTAGGTCGTTAGGCTTTACAGACAAGCACCTTAACTTCTGAGCCATCACCCCAGCTCTACATTATATTCTCGTTTAAAAAAATTTTAAGATGAATTTAGTAATGAGAAAATGACAAGACCAACCCAGAACGCTAAAGCCTCAAAACAATTTACCTGGACTTTTCAAAAAAAGAAAAAAGGCAAAACAAAATAAAATGTAGTAACTGTTGGAGAACGAACACATGCCATATATTAAATGTGGATGTCTAAACAGGAAACAGCCGAGATCCCGAGACAGACAGCCGATTACATTTGCACACAGATTCTACGTGACTGACTCAGTGTTGAAGGTCGTGGGGACGATGGCGTGGTTATGGAGCATAAGCTTGTTCTGTGGGGATTCTTGTTATTCACAGGCTGACCATCTGTCATGGTGCCTAGAGTTTACCCTCAAGTAGTTTGGAGTAAAAGCTTCGCGACCCGAGTCTGGCACTTACCATGGAGCACACACTTTAGAACCCTTGCTGTGTGTGCTTAAAAACCCGAGTCCTCATTGTCAGTGCTGGGAGCCACGCAGGGCCATCGCATTATTGTGAAAACCAACCTTGTCGTAATGGTTCTGTGGGCAATAAACACCCAGCAGTGGAAAGGTTGTAACGTGTCCAAGATTATGGACGGAAAGAAAAGATTAGAACATGAGGAAGGAATGCAGTTTTATTACCCAGGCCTTAGACCATGTGAGATTTATTGTATTTTTTTTTTCTGTCTCTGATTTTTAAGGAAATGTTTCCCTGAAGTGTAACATACATGCAGATCAGGACACTGTCATACGCAATTCAGCCCCATGAGTCTCTGAGAAGTGCACACATCCATGAACCACCACTCGGTTGAAGACACAGAACATTCCAGCAGTCCCAAATTCCACCAGGCCTAAGTTTAAGGCTCAGCCTAACCATCACTTGGTGCATGCTGATTGCTTTATCTATGGGCATCATTCTTTAGTTTTCCAAACACCCTTATATGCTTGTTGCTTCAAGATCTTTGTGCTTAAAATGCACGCAAAAGCTGGGGTCACCTTGGCCTCTTTTCCAGTTAAAGAATGGCAGCTTGGCAGGCTCCTGAGACCCCACTCACTCTTGGGTTCTTGGGACTCTTCCCTCTTGAAGCCACAAACTCCCCATTTGAATAGGATCTTAGGTTGCACTGACATTACCAGGATGAGCAAGTGACTTAATGCTCAGCCCAGGAGGCGAGTGGATTTTCTGGCCATTGATTGATTTATGACTATGCCCTTTACTTGGCCAATGCGAAGCACTGCATCATTGTTAGTGAGAGGCATGCTCGCTCGAGCCTGGGAGATCACAGACATGGAGAATCACTTTGCAGCTTTGGAAGGGCCGCCAAGCTTTGGAATTTCCATAATATTGGCCAAGGTCTCCACTGCAACTTGATCACAGCTCTACTTCGGCTTTTATTCACTCCTGCTTGCTTCCATGCTTTCTCCCTACTAATTCTGTACCCCTCTTCTACCTCCAAAATCTTTTTCCCATACTTCAAGGCACAGGCATAGGCAAGGACTTTCTGAATAGAACCCAGTCACTCAGAGAGTATAAACACTAATCAACCACTGAGACCTCATGAAATTAAAAAGCATTTGTACAGCAAAGGATATAGTGGACACAGCACAGAGCAGCCTACAGATCGGGAGAAAATTTTTTTTAAAAAAATATTTTATTTATTTATTTGAGAGAGAGAGAAAGAGGAGAGAGGGGAGAGAGAGAAAAAGGAGAGAGGGAGAGGGAGAGAGAGAGAGAGAAAGAGAGAGAGAGAGAGAGAGAGAGAGAGAGAGGCAGGCACAGAGAGAGAATGGGCACACCAGGGCCTCCAGGCAGCTTCTTGTGCATCTGGCTTTATATGGGCACTGGGGAATTGAACTCTGGTCCTTCTGCATTGCAGGCAAATGCCTTAACCGCTAAGCCATCTCTTCAGCCCGGGAGAAAATCTTTGACAGCTACATATCTCACAGACAACTAATATGTAGGATTTATAAAGAACTCCAAAAACTAATAATAAGAAATCAACCCAATAAATAATGGGCGATAGAACTGAATAAAGAGTTCCCAAAAGAAGAAATGCAAATGGCCAATAGACATCTAAAAACATGGTCTACATCCTTAGGCACCAGGGAAATGCATATTAAAACTACTTTGAGATTCTCTCTCACTCTTGTCAGAATGGATGTGGGCAAAGAGGAACCCTTCTCTACTGTAAACTGGAACAGCCATTGCGGAAATCAATGTGGAGGTTCCTGACACAGCTAAACATATATTTACCATACGACCCAGCTATACCTTTCCATGGCATATACCCTAAGGACTCGGCATAGGACTGTAGAGACACTTGCTCATCGTGGAGTAAAACCAGCCTAGGTGCCCTTCAACTGATGACCGGGTAATGCAGATGTGGCAGATTTACACGATGGAGTTTATTCAACTGTAAAGAAAAATGAAATTTACAAGGAAACAGATGGATCTGGAAAAGATCAAGTCAGGTAACCTAAGCTCAAAAGTCAGATGCTGAATGTTCCCTCATATGTGACTCCTGGCTGCCAATGTTTAGACTTGTATGTGAGTTGGAATAAGTCAGTGGTGAAGCCAGGAAGCTAGAAAGAGGCTATGAGGCAGGAAGAAAAGGGAGGGCTTCAGAGGAGGGTATTATAGATATGCTAGTAGAGGGGCAGATTACTGGGGGTGGGTGGGGGGGACATGGTGTAAGGGGAGAGAATGGCGGAGAGGAGGGGTGCGAGAGGGGTTAGTCAAAATTTCAGATATCACAAATAAGCCATGTGGAAACCTACTTCTTCAACTAATAATGTGTACGTTAAAAATGAGAGAGTTCACCGAAACTCTTATTGTCTACTACTTCCTGCCTCCATGCTTCTGACCAGAAAGAAATTATGAATTAGAGATCTCTTCAGAACTCCCTGCTTGCTCTTGGGGAGAAATCCCCCCACAGAAACGGGACACAGACGTGCTCTGTGTTGTAAGTGCATAGTGTAAGTGTCAACTCAGAGAAACTGAGTTTGCCACTGAACCTTCAGTAACTTTGGTTGACATGGTGCTGAGCCTTTATATAAACATCTCACCTAGAATGTGCCAACCACCAAAGTGCTGTGACTCTCCAACCCAGGAGCCTCGTTTTACAAGTGAGGAAACTGACATGTAGCGGTTAGGTGACTCACCAAGGTCACAGAGCTACGGTCAGAATCCACACTCAGGTCTGATTCGAACGTCATTGTCCCTAGTGATGGTGCTGCCAGCAAGACAGCAGCAGAGACAAAACCACTCCAGCGTTCTAGGGGTTCTTTCTCTTTCCCTTTCTGTCCTTTTTGGTTCACGTCTGTGTGTTCAGATGTGTGTGCATGTCTGTGTGAGGATGCGTGTGTGTTCATATGTGTGTGCATGTCTGTGTGAGGATGCGTGTGCGTGTGTGTTCATATTGTGTGCATGTCTGTGTGAGGATGCGTGTGCATCTGTGTGTGAGCACGTGTCAGAAGACACTCTCAGGTATTGTTCTGTAGTAACTGCTGTAGTCACCTTTGTGTTGCTGGGACAAGCACTCAACCAGAAGCAGCCTGTGGGAGGAAAGGGTTTACTGCAGGCTTACAGATTCCAGAGGAAGCTTCATCATGGCAGGGGAAGTTGGCTCACTCCATTGTACATCCACAGCGGAGATACAAAAACCAACACCAGCGAGCATGAACGGCCAGAGCTCAAACTGGCTCTCTGCTGGTTCAAACTGGCTCTCTGCAAACGTTATGGCTGGACTCAAGATCCACCCCCAGTGACACACCTACTCCAGCAGGGTTTCACCTGCTGAAGATTAAGTAGAAAACATAATCAACAATACCTGAAGCTGTTGGGGGACATACTTTTATATTCAAAACACCACAAGTACCATCCACATTTCTGGAGACATGGTCTTTCACTGGCTTGGAACTCATCACATAGTCTAGGATGGATGGCCAGTGAGCCCCAGGGATAGGCCTATCTCCACCTCCTCAGCACTGAGATTACAAAGTATACCATCTCTCATGTCTGTTTTTTGTTTGTTTGTTTTCCTAACATTGGTTCTAGGAATTAAACTCAGGTTCTCATGCTTATAAGGCAAACACTGAGCTATTCCCCAAGTCTTCTCTAGGTTTTTGTGATCGTTAAGTTTTGTTGTTAACTTGACCTGTTTAGTAATCCACAGTTATCTTGGGTGGGTCTTTGAAGTTGCTTACAGGAAGGATAACTCCAGAGTGAGCCCTTCCTCCAGAGTGGGTGACCGTTTCAATAGGGGACAGGATGTAAGGAAGCTTGAGGGGAAGGAAATTTCTCTCTTCCTTCCCCCCTCCTGTTTCCTGGTGTGTGTGTGTGTGTGTGTGTGTGTGTGTGTGTGTGTGTGTGTGTGTGTGTGTGTGTGTGTGGTGTTGGTGATGGCTTCTGTCTCTCCTTTTCTCTCTCTTCTTGGACCTCTGAAAGGCAGCCAGCCTCTATTGCCATTATGGAACTTCCTCTGGATCTCTACTTTTAATAAATCCCTTCTTCCCATAACTGCCTGGTTTGGAGGTTCACCCCAGCAGCATGTGGCTGACTACAACAGTTTAAAAAAACATTTATTTATTTATTTACATTCAGAGAGAGGGAAACCATGGGCATGACAGGGCCTCTTCCTGCCATAAATGAACTCCAGACACACGTGTCACTTTGTGACTCTGGCTCTATGTGGGTACCGGGGAATTTAATCCAAGCCAGCAGGCATTGCAGACAAGGATCTTTAACTGTGGAGCCATCTCCCCAGCCCTTTCAACTCTTTCTTGACAACTACCACACATGCACATGACGTATTTTGATCATAATCCTTTCCTCTTACCTTCTCTTGTCCCTCTCCTCTGTACCCCTTCCACAGACCCTTTCTTCTTTTCAACAAGTCCTTCTACTTTAATGTCATTTTTCCCCTCCCTTGCTATCCATGACAGAATGGGTCCAGTACTGGGAGGGTCTTGTGCAGACAGCCACACTGCTGTGAGCTCTGGAATGCCCAGAAGAGAGCACTCCTTGCCCTCTCTCGTGCTTCCACCCTTTCCTCTCTCTCTCTCCTCTGAAATGAAGTCTACTACTTTATTTATTTATTTATTGAGGTAGGGTCTCTCTCTAGCCCAGGCTGACCTGGAATTCACTGTGTAGTCTCAGGCTGGCCTCGAACTCATAGCGTCCGGCATCTATCTTTTTTTTTTTTTTTTTTTGGAGGTTCTTCCTTAAACCTGGTGCCCATTCACTTGGCCAGTCAGCCAGTCTCTGCCTCCCACTCCTGGGATCTCAGGTGTGCCCCACCATGCTCAGTTTCTTTAAGTGGGTTGTGGGGATTCGAACTCAGGTCCTGATGCTTGTACTGCAAACACTTTACTCACTGAGCCACCCTGACAGGATCAGTGTGGTGTGTTCCCAACTGCTTCCCTCCTTGCCTCTTCCCAGTGGGTAGCTGCTGCTCACCTGGGGGTGTTCTTTAGCTTGCACTTGCATCTGTTGTCACCTAGCACCCTCCTTGGTACATTTATGTCTAAATTCCTCTCCTGCAAGATACCAGCTGTATTGGATTGGCATCCACATTACTGCCCTCACCTTAACTTTACATCTTCAATAGTCTCTATTTCCAAAGCGTATTTGCATATACTCGGGTCAGGTGTAGACCAAGTCTCCCGGGAGCACACTGCTCCTTGCACAGATAGTTGGCACGTGCTTATTTTTACCTCCTCAGATGACTCCGAGGGTGCGAGAAGGGCAGGGTAAAGCAGTTTAGACATCCCTACAGGTTTTCCTTAGGATTTTTTCCTCCAAGGTAGAGTCTCATTTTAGCCTAGGCTAACCTGGAACTCACTCTGACCTGGAACTCTCTGGATTAAAGGTGTGTGCCACACCTGGCCTCAGGACTATTTAAACCATTAGAAGTAAAGCTCTTCATGGAAATGGTCTAAGGAATAGGCGATCCCCCATCCTGAATCCCTCACCATGAGAAATCTTGCAGACTGTGGGTCTGCATTTCTGACTCCAGAGTCAGTCTCCTGTGCCCATGAGGTGGCCCCGGATGATCAAAGAGGCCACCTCAGGGAGTAGCCCTCTCCAGGCCAGCTGCATGGGTGCCCACACTGTGAGGTCAGCACATCACAGGCTCTCACTGTTCCTGGCATCAGGCTGGCATGCTGAGGCCTCCGGTGTAGTCTTCCATAATGGTCACCTGATCCCAGAGCGGGTGGGCACACAGCCTGAGATGTTTATTCTCTGATGACCAACTGGCCTGACAGACAGCCTGGTGATAAGAGAAGACGGAGGAGGCCACTGGGGGAGGGGCTGGATAACTGAATCCCCTCTCTTCCACAAGTGCTTATTTGCTTGGCTGGGGCCTTTGCATGATGGCGACATTCCCCAGGGATTAAGCATGTAGTGTGGAAGCCGGGGCTCCACAGGGGGTGCAGAGCCCCGTGGAACTTAAATCATGCTATTAGCCACCAGCCAACATTTCTTCCACATTCATGCCATACCTCCATCACTTCTCAACCTCCCTCCACCCAAAGAAATTCAGTCACGACTGGTTTTGTATCACACAGCCCTTATTGACTCCTGTCTAATTTTCCTGGAAAAGTCATCTGAGAAAAAGCCCTTTTCTGGCTCATCCAGGTCAAACTCAAAAACTATTTTTCCAGGAAGTCATTTCCAGGTAGACCTGCCCTCTGCTGCTCTGAGCAGCTGGGATTCTGGCCTCAGCCTGCCCTGGGGTCAGCGATGGACTGGCCCTCTGTGTCTGGACAATGGTGCTTTTGCAGGAGGCAAAGATGCTGATGTCACTTCTGGTTTGGACTAACTGCTTTTCTGCTAAGGACATTGGATACATCCAGTGGTCTCGGACCTGGATTTACCGACTCCCAACCAACTGCCACTTTAACCATAGTGCAATACCTGCCAGTCTATCAGAGGCCTGCATGGTAAGTTTCTGGCCAATGAGATGAAGACAAAGCTTTCTCCTGCAGCCAATGAGGGAAGTTCTCTGAGTTGTTAGGCAGAAGAGAGCCTCATGGGTCATGTCCTCACTGTCCCTCAGCTACAGTTCCCGACTGTCTCCTTCACATTCAGATGTGCATCCAGTTCCATGAGTAACCGCATTATTTTTAAACCGCATCCTTCAGCCGCTGCCTCCCCTGTTTATTTTTTTCTTCAGAGAGAGGTGTGATCCTTTGTGAGGCCAAAATGGATTGGATGGCTGCTTTCCAACATCTGCAGGGATTTCATGGAGTTCAAGCAAAAGAATATATTCTGGCTTTGGAAGAGGCATCAATGAATAGATACAGGGGGGTAGATATCAATGAGTAGATGTCAGGCGGGGAGAAAAGAGAAGCCAGGGAGGATGGAGAGATTGGTGGTAAGTGGTGGGCATAGCTGCCTTCAAAGAATGGGATAGTACAGACAGGGTCCAACCTGGAGGCTTTAGAGAAGCACGTTTCATCTCAAAAGACCCATTTCACCAAGAAACACCATGTCACTGGCCTGGTGTGACATCACAGCGCCTCTACCCACTAGCTAGCCCAGTGGGTGAATGTCAGCCAGGCTTAGTTGCTCATCTGTAAACTGGGCATGTGGTGTGAGAGAGTTAAAGTCAACAGCACTCAGGAAATGACAACAGTTGTTATTAACACCCAGACAACAGATACTAGGGGTTACTTTGCCAGTGGATTAAAGATGCATTTGTAATTACCAAACTACCAGGTTCAGATCACATCAACATGACTGCTGGGAACTTAATGGCTTCGTTGTTTTAGAACTAGGGTTGTCAGAACATCAAAAAGCAGAGTTTAAGTCTGGATCGTATGCTGCCAGTGTCTTTCCTTCATTCCTGTTGACGAATTTTGCTTTTACAATAAAACATCCTATTAATGTACTATGTGTTGTTAACAGTTACTCCTTGAAAAGTGAGCCATTAAGCTATTTTTATTATACTCAGTGTAAAACTTCAAATTGTAGGTATTTCAGTTAATTCTATTTTGAATATTCAGATGAAAGGTTCTTGCCATATCCAGATTTCTTTTTTTAATATAGAATAATATTTATTCGTAAAGGCTTAAAAACACTACCTATGTGTATAGCAGTATTTTAATAAATAATTATATCCAGATTTTTAAGGTACTTACTGTTGATAATTTTTACAGACATGTTCTATACTCCTTGATTTTATACAAATTTGGGCACCATGCAATACTTTTGAGAGACTTGAATTTTCCCTTACTATCTCTAGGAAGTGTCTCCAGAGCAGGGTAGAGATCCATGTTGGGTTTCTTCAAGTAAGGCCCATGTTTATGTGAGCTTGTCTCCACTGCTCAGCACTTTGGTGGTTTCTGGTTTTGCCATTATGAACAATGCCACAACCAACCCCCTCATGCATACAGCTTTGATTATGGCTACAAAAACTGATAGGGTAAATTCTTAGAAGGGTTATTACCCAATCAATGTCTCTTCTTATAATAGTTTGTATTTATTATTTTTTAGTGTAGCATAGAAAATAATGGGTTTCATTGTGAAAATGTCACACATGTGTGTCTTTGTATCTTGTACCTCATGATGCCTCCCCCCACTCTCCCTTCCTTCTCTCCCTTCCTTCTCTCCCTTCCTTCTCCCTGACCAAAGTTGCAATGTTGATAGAAAATGCCAAAGTAGCAGTAACAATGTGTGAGAGAATTCCTGTGTCTCAGCTTCTACAGAGCTGGGCATAACTAGTCTACATGATGGGATAGCTTCTGCAGAGACGAATGCTCACCCACATCACTCTGAGAGGTGGGTGAGGTCTCCTTTGAGGAGAGGATCACAGGGATTCAGACAGGGCACCAAAACTCGGCTTCGTTATTTAGTGTGGTGGTCTTTCTTTAAGACTCCTAGATTTAAGTCTTCTTCCTCCTCCTTCTTTTTTCGAGGTTGAGTCTCACTCTAACCTGGAACTCACTCTGTAGCCCAGGCTGGCCTTGAACTCACTGTGATCTTCATACTTCAGCCTGAGTGCTGGGATTATAGGTGTGAGCTACCATGCCTGACTTCTGGGATGATCTCCAGCAGGTTCTTCAAGCTTCTGTGTACAAAGTGGCAGTGTTAAATGAAGTAACGCATAGGAAAACTACAGAGCCAGAGCTTGGAACCTTATTATTCACATTACAAAAAAAAAAAGAGGTGTCAATGTCCCCCAAAGTTGGAGAATGACACTAGACTAAGAGAGATCCTAGTTTACTGACTTATTTACAGACCTGGGTACGATGGTGACAGGGTTGAATCAATGGAAGCCTAAGGCAGCAGGAAGTAGGAACCCTCTGCTCAAGTCCATCCCCAGGGAGTTTGGGGTTGGACTCATCTGTAGTCTAGCTCTTTCCCCTTAAAAGCTGGGTGACCTTGAGAAAATTCTTGAGAGTTAGGTTCCTCAGTTATAGAACACAGCAGGTACTTACTCTTGGGGTTACTGTCTGAAGGTAACCTGTGGAAGGAAACACTTTGCAGCTGTCTCTTGTTAAATGTCCCTGAACAAGAGCCTCCCGCCTGCTCGACAAAATGCTTCCGCAGAATGGAACAAAGAGCCACTACCAGCCCAGTCCTTGAGGTCACACTCCCCTCTGTGGAGTGGGTGACTCAGCCTTTCTTTCTCACCTTGGGGTGGCAGCTGAGGAGGGTACAAAGGGCTGCATCTCTTGCCAGGGTCGGTATGCTGTTTTTTTTTTAACCACTCTTAGGAAAGAAGTGAGAAAAGCTAAGTTCAAATGAAATCTTCTCCCCATTGGATGTGTTTAATGTGTTCAACTAACTTCAGGTTTCTGCAGCCAGTGCGGCTCCTCCCTTCAAATCTGCTCCAATTCAAATTAAGTTATAATCATGAAAATTGCCTTGGGGATCATGTATTTGCCTCTAGGTTTGTTTTGAAAATTTCAAACTTATAGACAGGGTCTAAGAAAGTCCAATGAATACCTACTTAGCCTAGTTTTGAATGTCCATTTCACCCTGGCTCCCTGTGAGAGCTGCATTTATTCAACACTCTCCTTCCTCCCTTCCCTTCCTTTCACTCCTTCTCTCCACTCTTGTGAGCATAAAGGGGAGACACACTTAATAATAGCACTATTGTGACTTTCAGCCCCACAGCTCCCTGGTGTTTCAAATACCTCCTTCTAGTTGGCTACAGGATTGGCATATGAAGCACCACCTCCAGCACCAAGTATCCAAGTATGCAAGGTACATTCATTGTCCCTAATTCTCACAGGAACTGCGGGCCAGGGCCCCAGGACTCCCACTTGACTGAGTCTTTCATAACTGACCCTCAGAGAGGCTGTCATTTCACTGGGGAATTGCAGTCTAGATTCATAAACAGATCTGTGTTTGTGACCCAAAGCCCTTCTCACAAAGGTTTTGGAATATTTTCTCAGACGAAAATTTCAACTCAAACATTTGGAAAGATTTAGTTTCTGGGAGAGTTAGTGTCAGGTAATTTCCTCCCGTCAAGGAAGTCAAGAATTCAGGGATTAAAAATTAATCACAGAGAATCTGATAAAACCCTTCACAGCCTCATATTTACCTGAGAAGGATTTGTTGTCACTCAGTTGTGTGAGCTTTGATAAGCTGATCTTTACGAATAGGAGGAAATGGAAGTATAATTTTGAGAGAGGGAGGAAGGGAAGATGGATCTCAAGGATGTCGGAAAATCAAGAAGGGCAGTCATAATTTTCTGAGGCAGACCCAGGGAACTAGATGGAAACGCAGCGCAAGGAAAAGAGTTTTTTTTTTTCTTCCTTCAGGGAATTCCATTAATTTCCAGTTTCGGGGAACCCTCCCTGTGGGCTACATGGGGCAGCTCCCCGGCGGGTGCCCTGACTTCTCGGGCATTGGGAGCTGGAATGCCCGTGGCCCGTGTTGGACGGAGGGCGCTCAGGGGCAGCCGCCTCCCAGGTCTTTGCCCAGCTTCTAGGCGTTTCTGCTGGACCAGGAGTTTCTTGGACCCTCCAGAACCCGAAGCTGCACCCGTGGGCGCAGGTGGCCCAGATCACAGGCCCGCGCCCACCTGGGCATTTACAGAGCTCCGGAGGCAGTGATGATGGCTGCACCACGATGCCAGCCAACTCGCCTTTATCCCTCGTATTTCCACGGATCTGTGCCAACAAACGAGACGACTAGAACGTATGTCTGGTTTTGTCTTTGCGCACGTGGGGTCTTGGCAGGGTCTTCGGAGAAGAGAAAAAGAAGTGGAACCAGGGCGGCCCCACCACCTGCTCCCGGGACCCTCGAAACCAGCAGCCAGAGCGCCAATTTGGAGAGCCTCGGGCCTGATCACCTGAGCCCCGAGGTTCCAAGTCCCGCCGACCTGGGGACCGGGGAGATGCGGACTCGGTCCCCGCAGGGTCGGGTCCCTCCAAGGCCAGTAGCTCTGGCGGAGCTCCAGCCGCGGGACGATGCCAAGCCCCGCGCTCGGTGCCCCGGCGAGGTGCGCCCGGCCTCGCTCATTCCCGGCTCCCCGGAGCTGCGGGAGAGGCGGGAGCGCGGCGAGGGGCGCCGGCTCGCGGGGACCCCGAGGGCTCCGGGTGGCGGTGGCATCGACCGCTCTCCGGGCCGGCTCGCTGCGCCCTGGCTCGGCGGGCGCAGCTCCCCGGGTGCCCTCTGCGCGCAGCAGCCCCCGGCGGCTGGGCAGCTGCCTCCGGCCGGGAGACGCCCCCCTGTCCCGGGTCCCCGGTCCCCACGTCCCCGCCCCCGCTCGGCCGGGCCACGGCAGCGCGAGCGGTGGCGGGCGGAGGAGGCGGCGCCGCGGGGACGGCCTCCTCCCCGCCCCTCGCGTCTCCTCCCCGAGCCACCGGGAAGGACAAGGGGACTTGGGCACGGGGACCCCGGCCAGTGAGCGCCGGTGCCTGGGGACCGCCCCTCCCGCGCGCTCTTCCGTCGGGAGCCGGGGACCGTCTCGTCCCGCATGGTGCTGGCAGCAGCCATGAGCCAGGACGCGGATCCCAGCGGTCCGGAGCAAGCCGACAGAGATGCCTGCGTGGTGCCGGGTGGCCAGGCGCCCCCCGCGCCCCCGGGCCCGCGAGGGATGCCCCCGCCGCCGCCGCCCCCGCCGCCAGCCAGCCTGCCCCAGATCATCCAAAAGTAAGAGGAGGGGACACACCCCGGGCGCCCCCTTTGTGGCTTCACCTCTGGTCCTGGCCGAACTTCTTCGCCTGGCGCTCTCTCTCTCTCTCTCTCTCTCTCTCTCTCTCTCTCTCTCTCTCTCTCTCTCTCTCTCTCTCTCTCTCTCTCTCATCGGTGTCAGGCAGGCTGTTGGTGAAACTGGCTCAGTTATTTTTTTGGGGGGGAACATAGTTTTATTCTCCCTCATCTCCTTTATTTTCGCTTCAGGGATGGTACTGGATAGTTCGAACTAAATCAGGACAAATTGGGGGAGTGGAGGTGGCCCAGAGACTTTTTCATCCTTTGGTCCCCAGAGGCACCTATGGACAGTGCGCCTGCGTGCAAAGGTGTGAGATGTCTCCAGGGACGACCCACGAAACCCCCTTTAAGGGTGTCCTGGAGTCAAGTGGTGACTTTGAGGCGAAAGGGGAGATGAGGACTTCAACCCGCACACTTGGCTTTGTCCTAAGGTGGACACTTGTGGACAAGGCCCGCGCAGGGCTCAGGCCCCTCTACGGGTTTCCATTAATGTGAAGGGTGAATCCTGCCACTTGCGTTGGGGTTCTCATTGTCTTCCCTGACTCCTGAGTAGGTTGGGATGGTCAGTGGGTCCACACAAGCTTTTCATGCCATTTGGGGGACATAAAAGTAAAACGGAGATAGTTGGTTCCTTCAAAATTGTGTTTAGAACAATGGAAGGCCTAGAATGTTGCATTATTTCTAGGATGGCTATTTTCCTAAAGATTTGGCCAGCTTGTGATGAGGGACTTCAAACTAGTTTAAGAAGTGTAGGGAAATGAAAGCTAAGCTTGTCACTGAAACTAAACGAAAGTAGATAAATAAATGGAAGTTTAGCAGAACAGGGCAGACGCTTCCCAGATCTGAAAGGCTGATGTGGGCAGTTATGTAAACTACCAGATTGTACGGAGAGAACTTACCGGTGAGAAAGGCAAAGGTATAGACTGTTTCTAAAACTGAGTTATATAATAAAAAAAAAGTGAAAATTCAACTTTGACATCATTCACGTTGGTTTCACATGTCAGAACAAAATGGTTTCCTATATTTATTGGCTGGTTGAATACCAAAACTCCATTTATTTTTTTCAAAACACTTTTGGCGTTAAAATTTGATGTTCTGTATATAACGTTCAGTTACTTGCAGTTTTCCAATTTTTTTAAAAAAAATGGAAATATTCCTTAGTGTTTATTTTTCTTCTTTTGCAAATCATTTCAGCTAACATTAAACATGATTGACAGTTTATGTAACTCAGTACTTGAAATTTCTCTAGAGTCCTTCACACAAATACAAATCAACAAAGAAAAATTATTTAAATCTAAACTTTACCTACTAAAACATCTAACTTGAACAACTATTAATTTAGAGATATCCGTTGTCCTCACTAAACCAGTGTCTTGTACTTTGAAATTGGCCTGCGCGATGAGTTCATGGGAATTGCTTTTGTTCTGTCACCACATAGCATTTGGTTTTAAGTAGGAAAACACTGGAAACTTTCTGTTCCCAGAAAGATCTTTTAGATGTCTGTTTGATTATAAAGTGTTACCTGGCAGAAAATGAATTGCACTTTGTTGAAATGGATAATTTAAATATATATTTTAATTGCTCCATATAATTAATAATGTAATCTATATTTCTCCCCTCTTTTGAAAATTCCATCTCTGGGACATCTTATTTTAAAAGATAAGAAGGACTCTTTCAAAGATGGCCTCTTGTGCGTGCAAGCCAGGGTGAATCCTCAAGGAGCACCCCATGGCACTGGTAACAGATCCCAGGTCCGTGTTGGGGGCCAGGTCCAAGGCGGGTGAATGTGCCCATGGGATTTCATGTTCACTGCTTATGTTTCAGGGCTTTTCTTTATAAGGATGGTTTGGGGTTTGTACTCCCCCAATCCCCACTGAAATTCCGTTGGAACCCGGCGCAACATGGCAAATGCTTTGCAGGTCCATCTTTAATGCGCTGAAACTTGAGCAGGTTATTTTGAAACTACGTTTGCATAATTTAATCTGAGCCGCCATTTCTATGTAGTTATGAGGTGCCGTTTGTACCACCCATCTTTGAGATATGGTAGCGGGGAGCCTGCCTTTGGTTGCAAAGTGACTTGTCCATTTCAGGATTTGAAGATGTTCGAGAGCTAAAAGATATGGATAATTCTTTTTCTGAGTGAAATATATTAAATACTATGGAAAAGCTTTAGTTTTTTACAGATATTTCAGAGAGATATTATGTAATTCTTAAGAAGTTTCAATCTCGAAATGATGGAGACACCCATCTTATGTTGCCTAGCATTTGGGGATTACAGGAATCTTTTTACCTTTTAAGGTCCATGTTTACTGATATGGCTTGTATTTTGGGTGATCAACAACTTGGGTAAAATCACAATAAGGGTCATAATAAAAACCTATGCATGTTCAGCTTTCTATTCAGTCTTAAGAGACCTGCCAGGAACTGCCCTTAAGTAGCTAAGCCATGCAGCGTGATGATGGGCACCTACACTTAGGTGTTTATTTTACTACGGTCTGTCTCAGTACTTGGGAAGGTTGGGGTCTAGTTCACTTCTGTGCTGCACTTATATTCTAATCAGCTGTGTTGAGCTTTCTTATCACTGCATTCTTAGCTTCAGTTTAGAATTGTCTACGTTCTTTCTGCTTTGTCTGTCCCTAACCCCTGAACAATATTGCTTCATCTGTAAAAATGATCAGACAGGTTACAGTCACTATATCTAGTATCTTTTAAGTTTTGTTGTTTGAAATGTGAATTCTGCAAGTTCCCAATGTAGAGCTACTAGTGTATAATATGAAACATTATTTAAGGCCTTTAGACAACAAGAAATATGAACACCGTAAGAAAAAATGAGTTTGGGAAATCACCATAATTCGAGGACTTAAGATACGCGTTTGTTTTCCCTGTCAAGAGAAGACATTGATGTTAATAAATGTTTTATAGAGACATATCCTCTCATATATTCATTCTGACTGACTTCCAAAATCATTTATATTGTGTGATTTAACACAAGCTTTGGTTTATAAGACGGTATTAACCTTGATGAACATTAGGCACTTAAATTTTAGATTGTAGCTTTCTAAACTTTTGTCAGAATGCAAACAGAGACAATTTTATGTGAAATGTGGACACCAGGGGTCAGATGGGACTACGAGGTGTACCAGTAATCAAGGTGAAAATTAACCAAACAGAAAAAGCTTTAAACATGATTTACATTTATTTGCATGTGTATATGAGTATGCCAGGGTCTTTTACTACTACAAATGAATGTCCGTTCAGCTTTACATGGTGTTTGGGGACTTGAACCTGGGCTGGCAGGCTTTGCAAGTTAGTGCCTTTAACCCTTGACCCATCTCTCCTCAGCCCCATGCATACCTTGTATGAAGTAATTGACGTAGATAATTTTCCTAAATTATTTGACTTGCTGCAAAAATTTTTCTGAGTAATGCATGGGGTCAAGTTACATAGTTAATTTGAGTATGAATTATTTTTCTTTTTCAGATCATTTCTATAAGCAAATAATAACAATGTACAAATAGAAAGGTTTTGTTTGGTATCTCATAAGTAGTGCTACCTGCATGTAAGTGTGGGTTTATGAAGACAAGAAGTCTAGTTTAGATTCTGAATTCTAGTTTAGACTCTGCATAGCATTGGATTGCTGTCTTTCTGTGTTTGCAGAGGTAATCCCCTGACTTAGAATCAAAAATGTTACAAGCAGCCAATCTGATTGTAGATAATTTTACAGCTACCCTTCATGGAGGGCTCTCTATGCAACTCTTAGGGCAAGTTCCAGGTGATGTCCACCCACTTTCATGGACATGCTGATAATTATATCATAGTTAGAGAGAGGAAATAAAAATTTGCTTAAAAAAGGCATTACCTCACAGACATACTTGGTCCTTTTCTGGAAAGAGGATGGAATTTCTAACATCTGTACCAGTTTCTAACATCATTTTGAACCAATTTTTTAAATAGGAAATAGGAATACACTTGTAGAAGGAATTCTGAAAATTTTAAACACCGTCTTAAACTGCACATAAAACAAGCATTGGGCAGGCGGAAACATCTGAGAGGATTAAGTATTTTCCCCACACACGGGAGGGAGGAGAGAGGACAGGCTCTTCTTAGCCCTCTCAAAAGTTTCTTTGCTTCTCTAGAAAGTTGCTTAAAGGTAGTTTTTAAAAGTATTTTTTTGCTGGATGGTTTTAATTTTGCAAAAAGTATTTTTGGATAATAGGTATAGCCATCCAGTTATGAGTCTTTCTCGAATTGCCGGAGAGATCAGTAATATGAAATGTAGAACATTATTTCCATTAGTCACAGTAAATGTCTACATGTGGTGCTGCTTGAATACCATGCTGTGGAGGAAGAGAAGGAAACATCCACCCCCCTTTCATTCTTGTTGATTCCATTCTTAGCAACTGATTAGACTGATAATGTAAAAAGCCTAGCTCTGTGAGTTGGAAGTTTACTCTGATGAGTTAAGATCTCTTTGCCTGTCCCAATAGTCAAGTGGCAGGGGTGGGGGGAACTCCAACCAGACTGACTCACGGTGAAATGATCCCCATTATCCAGTTTCTTTCTCTCCCCCTGATTTATTTTTCTTGCAGCTGTAGGTTCCTGACTCCAGTTTAAACTACTTTTTCATTCCCACCCTTGAGTAAACAAAGTCATGTAGTTGAAATTCACAGCTTTGCTAAACAAAAATACATTAAAATGCAGGGAGCTAAGGAGTCACCAAAGGATAGAAATTAAAATGATTTCTCCAAACATGGAAGCTAGGAATGGAAGAAGCCAACTCCAAAGAGAAATTCCCAAGCGGGACTCCGGACAGACACTTGAAGACACCTTTTTTTTTTTTTTTGTCACAAAATACTACTTGGTTGTGGTTCTGTTTCCTGAATGGTGATACTCTAGTTTGGGATGATCTAATTAATATTATTTTTCATATTTTAACAGGGAAATTTTCTATAGATCCATTGCAGGTGTCAAGTGGAACTTGCAGTGCTATTTAGAATATGTTAAAAAGCTTTGCAGAAAGTTAAACAAATCCGGATACATTTCAGGATTGGTGTAAGATGAGAGTGATCAGTGGGAAAGAACACAGTTCCATTTCTGGTCAACGAACCTGGTTGATTTTTGTAATTTATGTTATTCTAGATGCCACATATTGCCTCTCCTACCTGTAATGAGACCTGATTCTCATTAAGAAGGCACATTTTTGAAATGGGAGCTTAATTTCCAGCACAACTGGTTGGTAGATAGTTTGACTGTCTCAATGGGTGGTCACTGTTTAAATTTCACCCAATGGAGGAGCTAGGTAAGTTTCTTTGACACAGAGAGCTTGAGGAGGACACATTATCTCCAGCTGTTTGAGGAGGTGATAGAAGGGATCCTACTCCTCAGATATGTTACAGATATCCATCCAATATGACCACACTTCCTTCTTCCCTACAACTCCTGCTGGATTTTATAAGCTAAGTCCCCTGGTGGTTTACAAGGCAGTGTCCCACCGCGCTGACAGCAGGTCTGTAGGGGAGATGGCACTTATTGATGCTCTATGTGCTTTATGGGCTAAAGGAGCGCAGGGAAGCCGCTTGCTGGAGGATGTGCTAATAACTTGAGGCTCAGTTTGCAGAATAAATCTTTCCATGTGTTCAGAAACAAAAGGTCAGGGTCACACATGTGTTTGGGGAGTGGTTATCACCCCATGAAGATAGTTTTCACGCTGCTTTTTCCTTCTTTAATGTGGGTATTTGCTTTAAAGATACACCCACCCGGGCCATTTGCTCCTGCCTTTGCTTTGCACCTGCTTTCTCTCCATCACACTAAAAGACCATCAGATCTCTGCTGTGGCCCAGACTGGGAAACTCCTCAAAGCTGTCAGGACAGTTTAAATCCTTTTCAGTTTCGTAGATTCTCTGTAGACTCATCTCCAAATGTTTTTGAATTTTATTAGGCACATCTTTTATTTTTATTTTTGATTCATTCTCTCTCTCTCTCTCTATCTCTCTCTTTCTGTGTGTGTGTTTGTGTAATTGCTCCAGGGTCTCTTACCCCTACAAACAAACTCCTGATACCTCTGCCACTCTTTGCATGCAGTTTATGGGAATTGAACATAGGCCTGCAGGCTTTGCAGTCAAGCATCTTTAACCACTGAGAAATCTTTCTTTTCATTAGACCCATCTTTTAAAAGGTTTTAATTGTTGTTGCTATGGGACAATGTCCCATGTTTGCACAAAAGCCCAGTTAACTGTTAAGTCATCTCTTCAGCCCTGGAACAGGTCTTATGTAGCCCAGGATAGTCTGGAACTTGCTGTGTAGCCAAGGATGGCCTTAAATCCAAGACTCCTACCTCTATTTTCTAAATTCTCAGATTTTAGGCATGTACCACCATGACCCAGCTCCTCCAGTCAGGAGTTGATGACAAGGATATATACGTATATATGTGTAATGCATATATATATATATTCACATAGGGATAGATATATGGATCTATAAGGATATATATGAATAAATCATTAATTTCACTAAATCTTCTTTTTCAGTTTATTTTTAGTTCCTTATTACATAGAACAAGTTAACCCAACAGCATCAAATGAGCATTATTACTCTAAGTGAATTATTGGGTTTCCGACAAGGTGGGTCAGAGAGGAGAAAATCTCTGGACTTGGAGTGGGTGACCCAGACAAGCCAATTAAACCTTCCTAATCCAGTCTTTCCAGGGATTGGGAATGAGCAATAGTATCCGACAAAATCAAGTTAGGCGAGTCTTCAGGATTATTGCTGAGTGATCCTCCATGGAAAGCCTTCTTCTGCATTGCACACCCTCCTGATAGAAACTATGTCCCCCTTCAGTTCCATCGGAGATTCGGTACATGTGTGTGAGGCTGACCACCAGGAAACAACCACAGAAAGCGAAGTGAATGCTTTCTAGGGTTTCCAAAGGATATTTGCATCAGGGACATAATTTAAAATGAGGAATACAGCTGTCAATTCTGGTGAAAAGGAAGACATTTTCAAATCTTTAACATTTCAGGGAGTTATAAAAGTAACTGCTTTAGCACATTTGTGATTTGAGGAAGTTGAAGTAAATCCTTGAGAACTACTCTCAATTTAAGAGACCAAGCTGATCATTTTCATTTGTCTAAATTGGATGTGTTTCACGCAAGCAGGTAGGAATGTGTTTGGACAAAAAAATGTAAGCATAGAATCAGATAGTGTGTGATCAGAGCCTGGCTGAGCCCCGACTCTGTAAACAGGGATGTGCAGTCCATCATCTGTGTGGCCTGTGACCTGCTAAACATTCTTCCATCTTGCAGAAATTGTGATTTTTTTTTCCCCACAAGATGGGCCTCAGGTTTTCATGAGTCCTTGCTGTGTTCAGAGACCAGAGGAATGCTTCTATGGCCCCTGAAGGACATGGGTGACTCAGTCAGAGCTTTGGCCCCTCCAGTTTCTGGGCATTGAGCTGTGGGGAAACTTCGATATTTGAAAAGACACACTTTAAATCAGGTGTGTCCAATGTGTGGTTTGCAGGCTGTATGTGTCTCAGGATAGCTTCACATTGGTAGATGACAACATCATGTTGCAATGTTAAAAGGTTGGGCATCCCTGTAAAACTTGAATAAACAGGAAGTTGAAATCCAGATGTGGTAGTTTACACCTTTAATCTCAGCACTTGGGAAGCCGAGGTTAGGAGGATCCTGTGAGTTAGAAGCCAGCCTGGGCTAGAGTGAGATCCTGCCTCAAAAACAAACAAACTGAAAAACAAAAACGAAGCTGATTTGTTATGATTAACTCTTGGTATATATATTTTATGTTATATACATATATGAGGATGAATGTAAAGATATTTATTGAAATGTTGGAGAGAGAGAAGAGAAAAAAATTTCAACCAGTGAAATATCACTCAGTTGAGAAAATAAATTGTGGATTTATAAAATATCACATATCATTCAGCCATTAGAATGCTATTATTTTGCATTTGATATGAATTGAGGACTATGTAAAAATCAACTAAAAATGTAGAAAGCACGTGTAAAAGGATTTCATGTTGGCTGTTTAAGAAATGTGTATGTTATATGTGCCAGCATCTATAAGCCTAGAAAAACTTTAAAGAATATGCTAGAAAGATGTCTGCAGTGGTCCTAACCTCTAGAGGGTATAATTAGAGTGCAATTATAGCTTGTCTTTGTACATATATCTTACTTTCTATATACAAGGAATAGACATTTCACACTGGGGTTGCAGCATTGTCTTTAAGATTGCACTGGTCCCTTGGCATCTTGGAAGGCATCTGATAGCTGCTTTACTCCAACGTACTGGTAAGACAAATGAACATCAGAGAAGTTAAGGGAATTGTGTCAAGTCACACAGTCAGGTCATGCCGGGCTGAGAATCCTTCACATTTCATCTGTTGTGCTTTCTGCTAGGTTACTGTTTTATCTTATTTTATTATTATTATTATTTTTTTAGCAGAATCTCATTCAAGTCCAGGCTAACCTGGAACTCACTCTGCACTTCTATAATTTTACAGTCCAGGCTGGCCTCCAGCTCATGGTTATCCTCCTGCCTCAGCTGAGTGCTGCCATTATGGACGTGACCCACCATGCCCGGGTCTAAGCTACCCCATTGGTAGCATGGGAGTGGAGAGAGAAAGGCCCCTGGTGAATTGATCACTTGTGCACTGGCTCTTGTCTGCTCACTCACAGGACCAAGAAGATCACCCTTGTGTTATGTCCTTGCCCTGCCTAGAGTTTGTGTACACAGCAGGGAATGGGGTCTCTCCAGGGCATCTTGTGTGTTTGCCTTCCTGCCGAGCAAATGCCAGGCATTGCACTTTCTACTCCTCTTGAGTTGAGGTTGTCTTGTTCCAGGTCTTTAATAGGAAAAATTTGAATATCTGCCTTTCTTTCATGCTCAGCAACCTTCCCTTGAC